>JAAMPD010001506.1:0-23719 GCA_025266255.1 Trissolcus basalis | reverse complement strand
AATAAAAATCTAATAAGTTAAAGGACAATTTACAAGATGTGTAAGATACGTCTGGGTTACAATATGTTATAGTAATTTTTATAACATGTTTTTTTCTCCGTGTACAAATAAAAACAAATATATAATAAATAATAAAATAACATTTTCATTTTGGTTTCTGCTATCCATTTTTTTTTATGAAACATTTTATTAGTACCTCATCTTTAATATTATTCATACAGAAAAAATGTGATTTCAAAGTAAAAAAATTGCACCGACTAAAAACTGAATAGTTTATAATGGCGTTTTCATAGTTTTCTATAGTACAGTCACGAATTTTTGACGTTCACAGATGGGAACAAATTTGTCGTATATTCGAAAGCACAAAAGTCAAAACGAACAAAGACCTGCGACAGTTTAAATAAAATGCTGGTGCTAAATTGGTCACCATTGTGTCCTTTACGGGTTAAGAAGACAAAAAATGGTCTCAGGTTTTCTTTTATCCGTGCTGGAAAAGCGAACATTTTCTATATCTATAAATAAAAAGGCGTCGATACATCAATGTGAGAATGAAATTAACAATGATCAATAGTAGAGAGTTGTGAGACTATAGAGAAATATTTTTAGTGTCGATAAGAACATTTTTATTTGTGGTTGTTTGTTTGTTTGTCTTTTCAAAAATAGCACTGCAAATGTTGGTAAGAGTATTATTTGTTCGAAAGTGTAGAAAAATTTTTGTGTTGAAGAACCTCGTGCGAAAGAAATTGAAACATCGCAAAAAGTATTTATTTCTGTTTCCCAAATAACATATGATATCTTCAACTTGTAATTTCTTATCTGTGATTGATTGAATAAGGAATGATAAGTCGAACAATGATCGTTTTCAGATGAGTTCAGTAGCTTATAATTCCAGCTGAGTGCAAAGTTTTCTTAAACTAATCAATCAAGTTTCTTCAAAAATATATAAAAATCTATTGTTTTTATTTTTTTATTTCATACATTAAAGTCAAATTATAAATACTCAATCAAGTAAAAATACCGCTTTACAAATTTAGAAACAAATACAAATAAATTTATAAATTGTTCACTGAACAAAGTGTGACGCAAAATGTTAAAATTAGTTGTTATCGCGTGCCACTGAACTTGCGCTTAAAAATTGTACAATTATTTGAAGAGCATGAAATATAACTGTTTCAATTTTTGTTTATCAAACGAATTAAATTATGAGATCATCATGAAAATATGTTAATGCTACTAATTTCCGATTAATGAAATTTTTTTTCCACCAACAATGTTGATTCTTCGCAGGAGGTCCCTTGAACAAATTTGGGCTGAGTGTCGGTTTTCTTTGTTTGTTATAATCTCACAATGTTATTGATCAAACTGAATAGAGCAAATCTAAGTCTTGGCGATGAGAGTAAAATAAAGAATTATCGATCATAAGACCAATAGAACGTGTTGATTATATCAAATTAGAATGAGACTGAATAATGAATGAAGTGAAGAAACGCGAAAGAGATGCTTAGAGAGACATGAGAATAAAGATTTTCAAATGAAATGCGCTGTCAAAAGAAGTACAGTTGAAGCATTGGATCTGAATGTATCGTCTGAGTCTTCAAGAAAGATTATCCAACGAAAGATGTGCGTTTACGAAAAAAAAAAGAAAAAATTACTAGATTCTTATACCAAGATACATAAATCATAATGATTATTTATTGTTGAGAAATTGTACGTACATATTCGATTTGCCATTACTTATCCAGTGACGTAATCAGTAATATCATTTTCATTGTACAAAATAATGAACAAAAACTGATAAGACGTAAATACTTAATTGTATTCCAAAAACACACCGAAAAATTAGAGCAAGTGGTATATATATTTTTTTTTCTTGTGCAACAATTGGACGGGAACGAGAAGTCATGAGATTTATGAGATACCACATAGACTGAAAATCATAGATCAAAATCAAGGGCCAAATTATTGAAATTGTTAGTGAAATTTATTTTCATCGTTTGTTTCCAGTTAGCACGTTTCAGCTGTTAATCATGAATCAAGGAATAGTAGCGGCGAAGAATAAAATAAAAAGAAAAAGAAAGAAAAAACAGTGATGAACATTTTTTGACTGAGGGTATTGAGAAAACATGTTGAAATGATGATTGAAAATATTATAAGTTAAAAAAGTTAGTCAAAGTTTCCTTTCCAATCAGGATATATTTCCAAATAGGGCAGTTGACATTTGAAGTGCACCTGATGGGTATATACTCGTTGGCTTCACTTTTGTTAGTAAATGAATAACAAAGTTACAAGAAAACAACCGTGAATATGCTTTGAAGGTGCCCACTTACTCTAATTTTTTGGTGCTCTGTGGAACACTTTGGCGCGCTCATTCGTTGAAGCATATACTGTAAATCATGATTTTAGTTGGACTCGTAAATAAAAGGAAATAATTTTTGTTTCCAATTCTAAAGAGACGAGAGAGGAAAAAAAAGTAACAGAAATTAAAAAACAGTATCCCAACAGTTGAACAAGTTAGAAAACCCAACAATGAAAAACGTTGTTTAAAAATGAATCAACAAGAAAAGAGAGAGAAAAAAACAGAATGACACGAATGTACAATTATTTGATTACTTTAATAGTATTTTGACATTGGCACCAAGTACTTACCTTTTGCCAAGGGTGAGATTTGATCTGAGGGAACTTGAATTCCGTATAATTAGGGTTCATTTCACGAATTTGATCACGCGTTGGAGTGCCGAGGACTTTAATAATCTCGACTAGTTGATCGACACCGCTGTCGCCAGGGAAAATCGGTTGACCGAGTAACAATTCTGCTAGAACACAGCCTGCGCTCCACACATCTACAAAACCAAAACCAAATTAGAACAATCATAAGATCCAACAATTTCCTACAAATTTTCATTATTCGAACATCCAGATTTTACCTATTTTTGTTGTGTAGTCTATAGCACCAAATATGAGTTCTGGCGCGCGGTAGTAACGGCTGCAGATGTACGAAACGTTAGGTTCGCCCTTAACCAGGTGTTTCGCTGAACCGAAATCACAGAGCTTCAGCACGCCGGACTCCGGGTCCAGCAGCAGATTCTGTGGTTTGATGTCTCTGTGGCAGATACCGAGCGAGTGGATGTATGCCAGCGACCGAAACAATTGGTACATGTAGAGCTGCAAAAATGTTAAATAATTAATTAGTCGTCCGCTCATCCGATTATTGATCATGTTCAGTTGAAAGAATATCGGCCCACTTACTTTAATAAAACTTATGGGTATCGTTTGTTTGCTCTTGCTATAATGTCTAGCGACTTTATAAACGGTCTCTGGTATGTATTCGAGGACTAGATTCAGGAAAACTTCGTCCTTCTACAACAAAAAGATCATCTGTGTTAGTATTAATGTAGTCATATAAAAATCGCTCAAAAGATATAATTTGAAAAAACCACAAGAGGCGCAAATTTATTCATATAACAATCAATAGAAAAAAAAGAAACAAATAAAATGATGAGATAGAACTAAATGTTGTCGTGAACGTTATGAAGATGCGTTATAGATGTTGAACATTAGTCGTTGAATATTATAAACCAAGTGATCTAGGCCTAGCGAAGCGCGCAGTCCAAGTGACTGGCTGGATATGTTATATATCAAAATTGAATCCAATTTATTGATTGGCATTTCTATTTACGAGAAGCGTGACTACCTAAAATTTAGCCAAAGGAGTTTCATCAGCTACCGGGTTCATCACTTATAACTTACGTCCACGTGAAAAACCGGATTAGTCACGCTTAAGATGTTCTACAAAATAATATAATAATGACACATGCATTAACTCAAAACGAAAACGTTTCTCTAAACGCACCATATATTTTGTTTCTTCTTTTTTTTATTTCTCATTTTTCGGTGAAAATAATAAAAGTAATATAAAAGAGTGTACCGAGATGAAACGAAACAATAACAAGCTCTTGATCATTACCTTGTCCCCACTAGAGTAAAAGAAATATTTCAGTTTGACGATGTTGCAGTGCTCTAAGCGCCGCATGATTTGCAGTTCCCTATTCTGTAAAACAAGAAATCATTTTATTAGTATAAAAAACATTCGTGTTAAACCATTTTAAATTACGTCTATTGATGTTGCTTTTTTATCTTTTTTATATTTTTATGCCTGAATTTGAATCATAATTATTATCAAAGAACAACATGAAAAAATGTGTTACGTGCACATTTTTCAGTAAAATTTATATTCTTGACAAAAGTTCATTCTTCATCAACTAGTATCTTGTAAAATTATGTTTGGTGAAAAACATCTTTTCTGAAGCAGACTTGATTATTTATTTTTAATAAAACTTATGAAAATTATACAATTGTCACAGTGAAAAACAAAAAAAAAAAAAAAAAAAAAAAAAAAATTCCCTTCGGCTTCTGAAGTAAACGAAATATTGGTTTTAATAATGACAAATTCTTGACTTTATTTCGTACTTATGTTTTTATGAAAAAAAATAACGAAAACATTTTTAAAAAATTGTTCAACATTTTCTTTTTATTAGAAAGTTAAAATTTAAAGAGGGTCAATTTGTCCCTTTTAGCTATTTAGTATTAAATCTTGAATGATTCAATTTTGTTCAACAAACTTTTGTCACAATTTTGCAATAGTACATATCCTGTAATGAGCTACTTTCGAGGCTGATTTGGGACTCGAAAACTGCCACTTCGAGTTATTAGCAGGAAAATGATTATAACTAAGTTATTTGAAAATAACTTTCAACGTCTAAAGTTTTAATTTAATTGCATTATTTATTGATAATTAATTGACTACTAACCTTAAATCGTTTATCTTGTAGGACCTTTTTGATTGCGACCATTTCGCCAGTGTCGCATAGTTTGGCTTGATAGACAACTCCAAAACTTCCATTGCCAATGATTTTAGTATCAGTGTACATGACTTCTTGAGGACGGTCAGGTCCGGCTCCTGGGGTAGCTACTACCGTCGTCACCTTACTTCCATCCTTACCTGAAAAACAAACAAAATTTAATAAAAAATTCTTACAATCAACTTGAAATATAACTAAAAATAACAAGAAAAACAAACTTGTAAAGCAAAAGAATTTTTTTAACTGGAACCAAGACATGACAAAAAAACTGAACTGGGAGTAAAAAACATGAAATCATAACCTCACAAAAAAATGTGAGACGGTGTTGTTTTGGATCGTCCATGATGGTTTTGTGTAAATAAAAAGTGCGTGGATTTGTGAAGTGAGAAAGGTGTTAGTATTTTTGCAGCAAGGACAAGGAGAGGTTATAGGTTAGTTTTTGAGAACGAGTAAGGGAGTTGCCTACCACGGTTTATTGACAATGTTTTTAATTTTCGCGTCATATCCTCGGGATCGTTTGTTTCGGTCGACATTTTGTTTAGTTTCGATCAAATAACAATGTCGATTGCAGTTGCACAACTCAATAGGAAACCGCTCGAATTACATACGCCAACCTGGACGGATATTTGAGACGGTGGACACGCGTCAACAAAACAATTTTGACATCGGCTCAATATTTTGGTTTTTCGAATTGTGTGTTTTCAAAACTTTTTATTTTATTTTTTTTTTTATTTTTTCAAGAATCAAGTTCGTGCCACTGCGATGGCTGCTGTTTGTACAAACTTCAGTTCTCCATTTTACAGGTTATTTCCGACTTTTTTCATTTCAACAGCACAAACAAAATTTGTTTTCAAAAGTTTTTTTGTCCTTCAAACTACGCAAATCAAAACAAAATGAAGAACTAAGAGCATTTTTTGTTGTCAAACATCATGAGAACCAGTTGTAATTGAAAGTTTGAAAATAATATTCCGTCTGGTAGATTGACGTTCTTAGCGAATTTTTGAATTGAAAAAATCATCCATAACCCTCAATCTATTGCGATAACGGGTAACATTTGCCTAACGAAGAAAAAAGAGGGAAAAATGTGATAAGGAGAGACAAAATTTTTCCACTCAAAAATATCATAATTTGTAATCCAAATTGATAACATTTTTATGTCCCGTTGCAAAATTGGGTAATCTCAAAAATAGGATTTTCGGAGGGACCTGAAAATAAACAACGCGGAAACGAATTGGCAGCCTGATTTATAGGGTTTTAACGACACGCGAAAGAAAAAGAAAATTTGGATTTGGAATTAGCAATGAAATCTGTGCAAACGTGACGGTGCTTGAAAAATCGCGCAAAAACGTTGATCCGAATCGTAAATGTAATTTATGACGATCAGTTAAAGCGAGCACTATAACCTACAATGATAATAGCGAGTTAAAAATATCGAACGGAATTATGATTAGAGTTTGTGTGCTCGATCAAATATTTACTCGCAAGGCACGTATATCGTTTTTCAAAGATAAAATATCGAAATGTATTTAATTCACGCGAAGCAACAATGGCGATGTTTATATCGCCGAGCACGACGGACCAAATTATTCCCGTCAGTCGCTTCGTTAATTGCGCATTTTAATTTCAAATGTAAAATTAATTTTTCATCACAAAATGTGATTCAAAAATAGTTGTCCTTTTTGCCGCCAGGGGTCTTTTTCTTCTTTTCTTTGTCCTCCAAACTACTACAAACTTCCTCTTCAATTTTCTCATAACTTTCCAAGTTAAAAATACATTTTAATTGCAAAAATCAAACCCGATTCATAATTAGTCCTACTTTTTGCCACCAGGCGGCATTTTTTTGTTTTTTATTGTCGCAGCGGAAATGCGAGGTTAAGTTTATAAGAGCGCGCGTTTATCCTCTCCTTGTTGGCTCTTCCTTATCTGGCTCGTCGACCAATCAAACGTCATTTGCAACTGAGCCGTTGGTACTGAATGACAAGTTGGGATTGTTTTGCGACAGCCTTCATTTAAAGGATGTTTCCAATTGCACGCATCCGAAAAATTCACACCATACTTTCTATCCCTCAGCTGAACCGAGCCAATTCCTCACTCTCATTTTTAATCACGCTGATAAAACGCCCGACAAGGTTAGACCCCTGATCATTATTTATCATCATGCTTAATCGATAATGAATTATTTTCATTGCCAAATCAAATCGAAAAGACAAAAGTTTGCGCGGTGTTGAAGTGTCGATGAAAAATAAAACGCACCGAAGAGGCTGTTCGTTTTGCGATAACGAGTAATATAAATAAAAAATTTGTTATTTCATATCGCGAGGTGTAAAATAGAAAACGAATTATCTAATCGCAAGGCGTTTGTGGAACGTGAATATTGAATTGGATATTGTTATTAATTGTGTTATATTTATGCAACTTGTTTTGTTATGGATTGCAGGATTTGGAGTGGCCGGTCGAGAGAGCCGGCACTTGTTTGTATGAAACATGGATCGCAGATAATTCGGGACAAGTGTTGCACCCGTAACAAATCTATTTCAGGCTTTGACTTTCACCTGTGACGTCGATCAAGCATTGCAATGAACGTCATTGGTAACAACAAACTGAGGTAAATCGTATAGATCAGAATTATGACAAACTAATAAACTTGAGTGGTATTCCAAGTTGTCTCCTCAAGTTTGACTTTTTCCTTCTTTATTTTTTTTTCTTTTTTTTATCCATTTGACATTTATGTAGTCAGTAACCGAGTCAAAACACTATTTAAATAAATTGTAGAAATGCACATCTATAAATGCATAATTTCATCCATGCAACATTTGAAATAACGAAATTATGAGGATTGTTGTCAAGAAGCTCGGTGAATCTAAAAATGTTTTTTCAATATAAAATTGAAGCTGAGCAGAAGAAAATGAAAAAAAAAAAAAATGAAATAATGGAATTATAGGATCATGTGGAATGTCAAAGCTTGGCTTATCGCAAGAGTGTGCTTTCAATGAAAAAAAAAATTGAAATTGTACAGAGAGGATAATGAAATTATAAGAATCATGTTAAAATATCGAAGGAGCTTGGTTTTATCGCAGAGAAGATGAGCAGTTGTAGGTCGAATGATTACAAACGCGCATAAATCACGTTGGCCAATTATTATAGTGTTGCATTGTAAAATTAACCAATCATTGAAATAGCGTTGGCGATCTAAACATAGCATAAACACGACGAGTTTCAATAGAGAGTCCAAAAGTAGCCCAAGTTCTATAGTTGCATATTATTTTATTATCAAACTCTTGTTTTTATATACAACGCGCTTGAGGTAAACAAGTTCGGCCACGAGGAACATGTATAAACAAATTGCCGAGTTGTGTAAATTTTTTTCTCTTCTGCGCAGCAAATTTAAAATACCAGCGGTGAAATAAGGTGCTTGACATTTTTGTTTGTTATTTTTTTTTGTTATTCAAACAATGACAAAATTATATGAAGTTGAAATCTACGATCTTGAAATAATAATTTTTTTAACAAAATATTTATGATAAGAGTCAGTCTAGAGGACATTATTTAGATAAAAAAAGACAAAAACAACAAACATGTTTAGGAATTGAAAAAAAGAAGTGAGAAATAGAACAGAAATAAAAAATGCGGTTGGAAGGAAATAAGAGGGAAAAATGTGAAGATAAGAGACAATTATTTACGGACGTGTACCTACAGAAAAGCTTTGCCCAGTTATGTAAAAGGCTAATAAGATTTGATAAGAACGGTTGGGCGTCTATTAATAGAAATATTTATCATTTTATTGGTCCATGAGGAACGGCGGTGACATAATTAAATATTGTTAACAAGACTTTTGAGACTCACGTTTCGTGGACTTGAGTCGCCTAAGGAATTTGCAAATTTTCTTATAGCTACTGCTAGACTCGCTGTCTTGTGGACTGACGAGCGTGTTCGACCGGGGAATCCCTTGCTTTTGGCCGGCATTAAGTTTTGGGTAACGCCACTGTTGGCATGGTTGTGACCAGTCCAGCGTGTTCGCCGGTGCCATTTCTTAAGTCCCGACGACTTATCAACGAGGAGGAAAAAACTCAATTCATTCGCAACCCGCTATCACCGGCTACTTAGAATCTAACACCGACACTTGTAATTTTCTATTTCTCAGTTTTTTTTAGTTTGCAGGAAAAATTGGATTTTGAACAATGTGTGACAAACACCGGTACACTTTCGGCTGCTAGCTGATGATTCACTGCAATCCAGAAGAGGAAGAGGTTTTTGTCATGTTAACACTCGAGCGCTGCCCATAAAGTGGATATTTTGTATCAGAGAGTAATCCAAATGTCAGCGGATAATTTTCAACCTCGCAGCTATTTATAGCTTCTCGCTCGCTTCATTCTTTCCGTTCGTTCGGGGCCCGAACGCGCCGCCGATACAAAAGTCCGGACACTGTAATATTGATATCAAACGAACAAACGAAAATCTACTTCGGCTCAAGGGACTCGCACACGACTAATGCGAAAGCGCCATTGCATCGCGATCGCGAGCCTCGAAAAACGCTCGGGGAGATGGAAAACGCCGCGAGAGAGAGGGAGCAATCGCTCCTCTCTTGCTCAGGAGCACGCACCGCTTTTATCCTTATTTTTTCAAACCTCTTCTATCGTCTTGTTATTTTATACATTTTCAACAACCAATTTTGCTATTCCTTTTAACACCACAACGCCCGTCGACACGCGTTTGATGTCAACTTTAAAAGTTCATTCTTTGTTAATATGCTTGTACAATGTGAATTGGATATTAATGTTTAATTTTTTATGAAGATTAATGTCCAACGTTGACTAATGTATTTCTGATTAATTATAATTATTCTATAACAAGCACGAATTGTTTAATTTTGACATAATATGTCCGGACGTTTTAGGACAGTTGGACAGTTTTTTTTTTATTATATTTTATTCGACAATTTGAATGTAAAATTGTTGCGCCACTTGTCGAGATGAAATTAGAGAAAATGTCATAAACAGTTTGTGAACCAAAATTGTCATAATTGAATCGAAAAAGGGAACACTTCAAAGGAATTGTATACCAATTTAGATTGGATGTGGGACACCCTACACAAACCGCACGTTTATCCTAAAAATAACATTGACACGGTGATTACTAAATTTAACTCAAAAATGAATCGCCCGCTCTCGTACTGTGACACGCAGCCGCTCAGTTTGACTCGTTCCAATATACATATTAATGTTCAATTTCTGATCGCAATCTAGACTGATGTATTTTTTATTCGTTTCTTTATTTTCTCAGTCTCGCGCGCTTTGCGTTTTTCCATTGTGTGAAACAGGTAACAAAGTTTTTCACACGATAAACCAACTCATTTTTACAATTTTTCAACTTTGCGAACAACTGCGACAATCGATTGAATTTTAAAATTGCCGACTGTTTGAGTTTCTGTGACACTTTGTGCAAATAACTTGTCACGGAATGAATAATCCATCTGGTCTATTTTATGTTTATAATAATGAAAAACAAAAAAAAAAGGACGGATAAAAGAAGTCGATAATTAAAAAAAGAAAAACGGAAGGTGAAATTGAACATCAGAGGCGCGAATAGCTACGCCACTAATATCAAACACTAAGAGCAATGTCAATGTCAGAGTGACATTTTTTTTCGCACTCGTCACACAACGCCTTCACAGGTCACCGAGCGCCTATATTGGAAATCATTTTCCGCGCGTATTATCTTCAATAATATTCACGATTATAAAATCTGATCACGAACAAACAAAGCAAACTTTGCGAGCGATGAGCATCTTGAGAAAAAAAAAAAAAACAAATTCTTTAATAATCCCGTGATGTCATTCAGGTGAATTTCTTTTTTTAAAGATTTTTTTTATAGATTTATAAAGATGATTGAGGATGAGATTTTTGTGTCATCCAAAGGTGATGTTAGTTATGTCGCAGTTGCATGTACGGTCACGGTTCTATGCCAAGATATTTGGGGAATTGTGAAACAAAATTTTGCGATGCAAAATAAGAAAGGAAAAAATGAGGAATGACTTTCGGTTCGTTGACATACCGATGGTGTCCTCGATGACCCAGAGAAATTGCACCATTTTTGTTTATCTTTTGATTGTGCCCGTCGGTGCAATCACAAATTCGCGAATCAATTCAACATTAAATCAACGCGACCGGAATCATAATTGCAACTATCAGGCCAACTTCGAGTCATCGCTCAACGCGCACCACTATCTACATGCGAACAATCGAACGCGTCCAATCGGCCGACACGTGTCCGAACCTATAAATATAATAAACCCTATCATTAAACCAGCTGCCAATAAATCATCAAAGACGCGAACATCTTATAAATAAAACAATGCCAATATTTCACTAACCAATTTTTTTTTCTTGTTCCTGGTTTAGAAAACAGTACTTTGCTCATAAAAGAGAGGATATTTTGATTTGATCTTTTGCACGCATAATAGTTATGTCATGACTCGAATGTCTATCAGATGAGCTAAGGATGTTGTGAGACACCAATACCCGTATATTTCATTAAATTTGAGTAACTACTGGATTTTATAAACGGATCACATTGATCGCTGTACTAATAACAGTTACATTGTTTAAAAACCGCACTGGTTTCATTTAAGCGGAATTCTTTGTGTTAATGAATAACGATATTATATTTTTAAATTAACTAAGAAAAGAAATTAACAAGTAATCAATTGCGATATAATTTTTAAAAGTAACAAGTTAATGTATCAAAATTAGTAACAAACAAGTTTTATAATTCACGAAGTCAGGAAATTGGCAAATGAAAATTATAAAAGAATTTGAAAAAGTGAATAATTGAAATAATGAGTTTGAAAATTCAATTAGAAATGAGTGAATGAACAATCAAATTTTCTTAGACCCAATTTTTTCTTCTAAGCTTGTAAACTCCATGGCGTAGCGTGTACATCATTTCTGTACCGCACGCGTTATCTTCGTATCCGCGGACTAAATATAAACTCTAGTATTAATGCAACATCAACGCCACTGGCTGACATATATCGTCAAGATTTGCATCATTCAATCAATCGCAATTTATTGAACAAGAAAATGGTGGCTTTTTTTAATCTCGTAATTTCGTTTGATTTTATTTCTGCGAATGAACGACCATTGTTTGAGATGCGAGTCTGTCCGAGTTTATTAAAAGATTATAAAAAACTCTCAATAGAGTAAATTTACCGTTGAAGTAAACTTTCAAAAGTCTCACGTTCGACGTTGTGCTTATCAATAAGAATACATCATGCAGAGCATTATAGAAACAATTTTTTTTCGTACGTCTGAATTCGTCGCGCGTCTTTTTGCATGAATTATTTAAATCCGAGAAGACCGTGTGCGCGTCACTGTTAAGACTTTATTCCGTGGAATCGGCTGCACTCGTGGGTTATTTTTAAAGAAATGAAAAACGAAAAGGAATTACCGCGGGCAAAAAATTTATCATAAACGCGTAAACAGTTTTGTGTGTCTGTTGGCAAAGATCAGTAACTTATGTTGCTCGCTATCTCACTCAGACGGTCGACGGCATTGAAAGTATTTTTTATTTTTGTTAAGGCCATACCAAAGTGCAGATTACCGATCTACAGATTTTGTAAAGTTTGAACGAAAGTCTGTGTGTTTGTTTAACAGTTGGATTCGCGATTCGGACAGGTTGAAATGAAACTTCCAAATATTTGTCTGAAAATGTTGATGTGACAAGGACAGCGACACCTTGGGACGTCAAACTTTTTTTTCATCTCTCTGAACGATGAAAAACGAATTAAAATCGATGCGCCATGGCAATGATTCTGCAAACGAGTTCGTTCACACTGATCTAGATTAGGGATATTGTGTCATTTTTGACAAACCTGGCTACCATCCAGCTCCATCTTGCTAGGTGAAGCTGCTTTTTCTCATTTTTTTTGAACGAAATTTTTTTTTGACTTTTATCATTTTGATTGAATTATAAATATCAAAAACTCAGACATTAATAAAAATTAGATTCTACGGTACAAAGAAGGAAGGGTTCAAGTTACTATTAAAATTGAATAATTCTTCTTGATTGGAATTGTAGTTGAAAGTTGTAGCATCTATATTTAGATCGCATCTGAATCACATTTTATATTAATTCCAATTGTCTATAGCTCATGAAAAG
Organism: Trissolcus basalis; assembly: GCA_025266255.1. Taxonomy (NCBI): domain Eukaryota; kingdom Metazoa; phylum Arthropoda; class Insecta; order Hymenoptera; family Scelionidae; genus Trissolcus; species Trissolcus basalis. Next base: position 10,703 of record JAAMPD010001506.1, on the reverse strand, counting down.
TTCAAGTTTGAATGAAACAATACCAGGTCTCTATATACCAGCGACTAATTTTTGAAATGAATTTTTTATTTGCAGATGTGAAACTTTGGCCACAGCGAGTTTCTGCGAAGTTCAACGACTCAACACTCTGGACTCACTTCCAAACAGACCAACTTCACTTAACGCAACCAAAGAAAAATGACCCGAGAACTTTTGCGTGCGACAATTTTTGTTAGATGATGGAACGAGATTAATCATGGCATTGAATTTTGAATGCGTTGCGTAAATGTACGTCTGCAATTTCAGTAGCGAGTTGTACGTTCGGTCTGCGAACGTAGAAAATTAAAAATAGAATATCTCAGAGGCAGACAATTAGTTGTTTGAATCAAATTTATGCACATCTAAATGTCGGCTATTAAGTCGTTGCAGGAAATACACATTTGACAGAATTCGTACCTGGTCGAAACAACAGAATCGACAATTTTCTTTTTTCTCAATAAAAAGAAAAAAAGGAAAAAAAAATAAATACCGCGTTCGCCAAGTTTGATTCAAACAATGCAACTCGTATCCTTGTATCGGGAGCGTGAGATCCTGAATAAGCTGCGTTTGCGTTAAATGTTGTAGTGATTACACATCTCATTAGAGGACACCGTTCTGTCCGCGTCATTCAGTCCAACACGTCATTATATACGTTCTTGTTCACCTTATCGGTTTTTTGCTATTTATCATCAACAAGCATTTCAATTAACCGACACGCTTGTTTTATTATTAACTATCTCAGTGAGGTTCAGTGCTTTTTGTTTGCACTGATGTCAAATAAGTATTAAGATACAAAAACAAAATATAAAGCACGTTATTTTGTCACGTTGCGCCGAGCAAGTCATGCTACTTAGAAATTTATTATGACAAATTTCGAACATCTTTTTTTAGCTGATGATGCTGGTTATTACTGCGAATTCGCTGAAGGTATTACAACGTAGTGCACGGCAGTTTATTTCACGGTTCGATATTTGTGTTATTCTGAAAATGTTTTTTTAGAAAACCTTGCATCTGCCTCTACGGACAAGTTAACAACAACTTAACGAAACATTGAACGTTTAATTGTTGTATGAAAAATTTATGAATTTCAGATTTACTGTCAATGTGTGTCACTGCGGTTTTCATTAGTTTTTACTCACTGAGAGAATGATTGTTCGTAGGCACAATTTTGAAAAAACAATTCATCACTGTTCAAACCGTTTAATTAAAAAATGTGTTACTTTGCAGGCACGTTTTGTTAGTCAAACAATCCGAGGGGTTATGATCGACTTCCGGTTGGCGTCTTGCAGTACAAGTGAAAATGGGAAATCAATTATCGAAACGAGTTTTCTATTCGATCGAACGGCGTTATAACGCAAGAAGGACATCCGCTCAATTACAATTCGTCGTTTCATCAAAGCAACCGCAAAGAACCAAGTCCAATGAGATTTCCTCCAAGCTAAATTTCAGCCAACAACCAACTGGCCTTCGGAGCTTTACTTTGTAGTGCAGCAGCTCAAATTACACACCCTTGGTGTTTAAGTCAATATTAAGCAACGTTATATTAAAAAGTTAGTAACATAAATGTGAAATATTAGTTAGAAGTAGTTTTAATGTGTTAATTTGATTTGGCAGGTTACATACCGGATTTTGCGACAAGCCGGCATTGGGATTGTACGATTGACAGATCGACACGGTGCAGTTCTGATAAAAAAAATGGAAAAAAATGATAATTTCGTTGGTCGAAGAATGTACAGGTCAGAGTTATTAATTATTTATTGTCAAGTCGAGTGTGAACCCCTATTGTCTTGGCATAACACAAGTTGGTTAATTATTCAAGTTTGTTCAAATCACGGAACTCAAATCGGCTGGTCAAATTGAGCCTGAAATTGTCACGAAAGTGATTTTTCGATCACTTATTCATGGCTGAATTTGCACAGGCAATCGAATCAACCAAACAATTTATTTAAAAAGCTCTCATTACTCTTTGAGTCGTTATTTACTATTTCTATTGTTCGTTCCGTAACAATTTCTTTTTTAACCAAGCCAGTCTTGAATTAATACTGCCACTGAGTCACACGCGGCTTTCAAGCTTCAATTTTGTTGTTTTTCTCAATCAAGCTACAAATTAGTTCTAATTTGTAAATATTAAACTGTGGATATTACATTTCAAATGTACAAAGTTGTAATTATGTTTTATAGATGAGAACGGTTTCAAAAGCTTGATCGAGATGTGGCAATCAATCTGAGGGATGATGTTATTGCGTAGGCGGACAGTGCGGATAGTTTACCGACCGAGGAGACAAAGGAAGGATGCAATCGCCCGCCACAGTGCGGCACCACTTGTCGCAGTGCTGCAGCCGGCACAGCGCTTGCAAATAACACCATGTCACACTGACGAGAAACCCGTACAACGGTGCATTCATTTGATCACATTCTGCCAACGCAAGCCACGACATGATAACAGTAGTGATCCCCGGACAATCAACAAGGCCGCTCGATGTCTAAAAGTCAACTCGTCCCTTGAAGAGAAAAAATGTAATTGCTTTCCCTCAAACTGATTATCACATCTGGATGATAATTCAATAAGTTTTCGCATTTCGTCCAACTTGCAGTAACTTTAGGATTGATCAAAATCCGAAAGAGATAATAACAATTTATTCTCGTTGCTTGACTGGCTCTTGACGGGCATTTGTAAGCAGACACCAGGCAGAACTTTACGGTAGAATATTGGATAACACAAGATAGTGCTTGAATGTATACATATATTGACCTACAACCCACTGTTTGAAAGTAAATTTTATTACTTTTATGTAAGACAGATTATTTTCCCTGTAAATATAGAATTCTAGCCATTCAATTATACTTATCATTCATTAATTGGAATTTGAGAAGTTGAAGAGGAATGGGGAAAGAAAATAGAATTTAGTAAAGCATGATTGAATATGAATAATTTATTGTAGCGAAGGAAAAAGACATGCGTTTTTATTAACTTGAATGAGTGTATGAAACATTAGCGCAAAGTACATTTTTCCGGATGAAATTGTCAGCGTGAAACCCAATGCAGCATATTTTTCAATTTAAAGAAGAATATTGAGGGAAAGAGTTGATTAAAACATTTTTTCATCAGTTTTTCTCGGCTTTATGATTGTGATGTTGTATGCAAGCGTGATGTTTTTGTTCGTCATCGAGTACAGAATGATCTCGGGGAATTGTGTTACGATTATATTTTGTTATTAGTTCTTATCATTTTAATTGACTTTTTTTCTGTGATTCAATATTTGTGTATTCATTTCTATCCGAGCGTACAGAATCAATACTTCTAATTTGTGTAATTCAAGCATTTTTTAAAATTCTGTTTCAGAGCGAGACTTGGAACGTTCATTAAAAAGTAGCGGGGGGAGAAAAATGGAAGCTCAAATTTCAATTATCTGAAATGAAGAAAGGTCGGCCGTATATCTAACTGTGATACGTCGATGTAAATCAACAAATGCGAACAATGAGATCAGCTTGGATGTATACAATAAGGAAATCGAATGGACAAATGACTGCTTCGTGCTTCGAATGGGCATAAAAAATTGAACGACCCAATGAAATACTTAATTTGTGTATACGAGAAATTAATTAATTTGGAGCGATGTTAGATTACACAGTTGTGTGTAGATTAAGTTTAATGTGATTTGAAATGACCGTGTGCTCTCTGAACGCACGCCAAATCGATCGTCGTCAGCCAGCAAAATAGTAGATTTCTGTTACAAACGGCCAAGAGATCCTTTGCGAAATCGATACACGCGCTTACATTGTCGCTCCTCTTACAGGTAATCATCTTTGCCTTTACCTTACCAACAAAACCGTCAGCTTACCCACCCGTTGCTCACTGTTATTAATCAGTCCTAACCGTTTGACATTGAATTTTTATTTCAGGGCTTCGAGCTTTGCCATCAGATCGGAGTTATGTTTGTGCAAAAATAGTTAAGATATTTGCAACTCTACCAAGGACGAATTCTCGCTTCTCAGATCAAATTCAGTTTCCTACGTAAGCTCACCAATTTCTTAAATATTTTTCAAAAATTTGTTTTACTTCGACCCCCTCTTTCAATTTTGTTTCAATTTTACACGATTCAGGCATTTAATTTTGAAAGTGGATGAATTTCAGGTTCAGAATAAATGCGAAGCTTGTGAAGTTAAATGATGATCAAAGTAATAGGACAGTTCGAAAGCTAAATGGCATAAATTTGTTATCTAGAAAGCACTCAATTCAAATTTTGAGCTGGCCAAGTGCAGCATGATTGGGCTAACTTTTTGAGAAATGGAGTGACGTGTGTTCTAGCGTTTTATCCCAGTCAAATGTCATGCAATAAGATATTGACATTAGTTGAGGTTCTTTATGACTCGATTTAATATTCATTTTGATGTAGGTAGAAGCCCATGTTTATCATTACAAGCACGACAATTTTATTTAATCGTTAATAAATTCTTGCGTTAATACGAAACTACGAGCGGCACGGAAATAGTGTGTGAAGCGATTCTGAAACTCGTTCAAATTATTATAATGATGGAAGAGACGATTTTCAAAATCAGCTTTCATCGAATTGACCCTTTTTTCTGTCATCACTGCCTCGGGGTTATTTCAACCATTTTTAATTTAGTTTTCGAGGCGTTGACCAGTGGGCCTTGAAGTGTTAAGAGCCAAAAATCAACTGCTACAAATTGTGCTAACTTCTTTTTCTATTTTCAAATTTTCAATCCGGGAACAATAATTTTATACATTGTTTTGCAATAGATCTTAAATTTAGCTTCTAATCCGCTTGAATCGTTGAACTTTACTTCAATTAGGAAGCTTTGATATTTGAAAAATCAATCACTTTTTATATTCGGAATAATGAAATACCAGTTTGAATAGACGCGCTCAAACTCTGACATTAAAAAGTTTGTCAACGATAAAAAAAGCAACAATGGAAAAACGGGTACAAACGAAAACAAATTTATCGTGACCTTGAATACAATGAACGAATATTGACATGTCCAAATTGTTCACACAAAAAAGCAAAAGTTTATTCGATGACAGCGCCACCTACAACGCACGGACGCTTAATTAATAATGCATTTTTAATGTTTCGAACTGTAAATTGTCAAGCCGAGTTTGATAACAAGTTTGATCTGATTGGCGCGCAAATAATGAAATGAAAAAGTGCGGGAGACGAAGAATCGGCGGCCCACTCCAGTGTCAAATGCATAACAGACATCAGGATATTGACCCAGTTTGAAAGACGCTGAGCACTCTTGCGAACTGGGATACCATGAATATATCATGCGGTAGCGTTTCAAACACGCGCCCCTGCCACGAATATGCTTGAAATTTTTAATCCTTGGAAAATGTACGCGCGCCAATTACGCATTTGTCCCGCCATTCTTTTTCCGCGAAATCATGTCAACTATTTAACGCCCCGGCCAATAATATTCGCGCATTTGTCTAGTTGGTTTCGTGACGCCATCAATTGAAGGGTTGGTCGGCTCTGCAATTTCATTATTGCTTTCTTCTCCCCCAAATTGTCATCATTCATTTCATCAGCATAACGTAACCTCAAAAATCAAAAGTTCCCTGCCAGAAACTGTGTTACCAAAAATGTGTCGTTGAAATTTTGAGGTTAGGTACATGGCGAAACACTTGTAATCCAATTTTGTAAATTTGTTTCTTGTTATTTATGTTTGCTCGACAAATTTTTTATCTGCTTTGTTACACTCTTGTAAGTCGTTTAACTGATAACAAGACAAACAAAAGATTTGTTTGGTCGAGGAAGTTTTTTTGTTGGTTATTATAAACTTTGTTAATTAATTATCAAAATGCTGAATTGATTAATGGAATTGAGTTACAGTTTTGGCCCACGTCAAATTTTCTGGATTTACATTTTTGGCCTACACTTGTGAAAGTTAAAATTTTCCATTTGCTTGTGTTATATGGCGTTAAAAATAATTTTTGTTTACAGGTGCACAGAAATGAAGGAGAGAGACAGCAAAGAAACAAAAGCAATGCAAGGATTTGACAAGGAGATTGTTAAATTTTCATAGTCGAGCAGTGTTGCAGCTATAGCATCTGATAATGCTATCTGGGGCTCAATTATAATGCAAGCTGGACGAAATAACGACGCTCATTGAAGGAACACAAATGAAGCTTGAATGCTGGCAGGACAAGCGGATAAGTGAAGTAATCGTTTACTAATTGTTGATCACGATGTTTGACGATGCATCCACGGGATCGAATGAGCCATCGGTACCAAAGGTAAATGACATCTGTAATATTTGATTTGAGGATTGCCTTGAGAAGCCGTTCGACAAAAAAACCAAAGCCGGATTTGAAGTACTTTTGAATAATCACTCGTGACCTGTCAAATTGGCCGCCGAGAAGCGGCTATTGATTGGACAAAAAAAAAAAAAAGTACCAAGCAAAAATTGTATCTAGAGCAAAAGGAAATTTATGTCTTGTCGGGTGATAGCTCAGTCGAGCGTGGAAAGTGGTTTTAGGAACACAACCGAAGCTGAGAGCTTGGCTCGTCTCCGAGCTTCGAGCTCACAAGTGAAAATCAAAAGGCGTAACTCACTTTTTGTGAAAACTTCCCTCCTACGGCAAATGCCGTTCAATTTTGTACCCAAACGGGGACATGCACTTTTATCCATAACTGCGTTGTTGGCCATCGTGTCGGCTCGTCAAAACTTAATAGACGCGACGCTTCATCACTGACTGACGTTGCCCACAAAAAAAGGCCTCATTCGGATTCCCAATACCTCCACCCCCCACTCATTCTTATCTTAAACTCAACTTTCTTCTCTTAGACAAAATTTGTCTTCATATTGCGTGCACCATTGCGTGAAGCCCCCCTCGATGAGAGTCAAATTAAATGATGCAAGGTCTGCCCAAAAAACCTCAAGTGGTCGTCGCGTGTATTACGTTTCCAACATTTTTATAAATAGCCGCGGGGCATTAACGACATCAGATTGCGCTCAAAAAAATGTCCCTGCTACAAATCCCCGGTCAGTGGATTTGTGTCAATTTTGGTTACAAGTTCATCTACCTAGTTTACAAATCAACATTTATTAACAATCTATTTTCAAAAGATCATTCAATAACGTGATATTTGATTGCTTTCGTTTTTAATTTATTTTCGGTTATAAAAAATAGCTGCTATGCAACCAATTTGTGCTCCGAAATTTGATTAATTTCTGATGTTGCTCCAGCCAATATCATTCACGGAACAATCAATACAATTTTTCAGAGACCCGAGAGGAAAAATGCATTTCTTCTTTCGTTCCATCAGCGACTTATTTGTCGTGCACAAATTGACCTTTTTTTTCAAGTAACTGTTATAATTTTCAGTGAAATTCCGTTTGTCGTGAAAAAACATCTGCAATGTACAATCGGAGGGCACTTGGGCCGTTTGTAGACAAAGCCATTTTGTCCAATTAAAAGTCAAATTTGATTAAAAATTACACTTTGAAACGAGATACAGTGAGAAATAACCTATCATATTATTTCAAAGTAAAATCAGCTGCGTCATAACCGACGCCAACGTTGCCACCTCATCAAAAAAGAAAAAAAATGAAACTAATAAAACTTTATTTTTGAAATCATTTGAGATACAGATTTTAAAACAGTCTTTTAAATGGAATTTTAAAATCAATTTCAAGATGTGTAATCATTTATCGGTCATTGTTTTAATTGCTTGTTGTTCAGTGATAGGTTTTGTGCTGTTACGATGAATGAATTGAGAAATTAATCATAAACAAATTGATAACAAAAATATAAAAGCATTTGTAATGTTTTAAAATTGAACAATTAAAAAATTTTGAATAATTGAGTTTCGAGCACGAAAATAATAGAATACAACAGATTATTTATTGTCAATAAATTGTTGGGTTGGAATATTAAATTTGTATCAGTCGAGAGTTTTCGAGTCTGATTGAATCCATCAGGACAAAGTTTATGAAACGGCGGGTGAAATTGGATTTTTGCGAGGACACAAAAGTTTGATTTAATTTATGTGAATTATCGTTTTGAATGCCGGTGAACAATCGATGGCTAATAATTGACTTTTGTATTTGATTTTTAAACACCCGCGATGCTGTCGCTGGCGCATCTGTTGCCATGCAAACAACTCATCATTTATTTTCAACAAGTTTTAAAATAGTCGTCAATTAATAATCAATTTATTTTCTCCAGCTTTGCTCCAAAATTGAATAACTTTTTCATGTTCCTGTAATGAAAAACAAAAAAAAAAATTTTTTTGTAGAAAATTGTTTATTTGATTGCTACTCGAATTAAGATTTGATGCGGCGATGTTTGATCCAGATGGACACGTTCAGAAGCAGTAATCTGACAGGAATTGATTGCCAATCGAGGGGTTTCGAACTTGACGTCGATTAGGAAAAAAAATTGTTGCGAAAAGTGTATATATACCAAAGCCCAACGTGTGATTTCGTTCCACGTGGCTATTTTTGATCAACGGTCTTTTACATTTTATAAATAAAGCTCACACTTTTACTCGCTCCGTGAAGGTAGATCCGCGATTATTCAAATTCAGTGGACCTATTGATCTATGGGAGAATAGAAAATTAATTTCGTCTCCATGGTTAATTCAGCGTTTTGATACTTGGTCATTTGATGTTTCTGTGTTTCCATACTTGGTCACCTTTTTGAACCAGTTGATACAGGATTTGACAAAAATATCGATTTTTCAGGCCTCGCATTAGTTTTTGAATCAGGACACAATTCGTCGTCTAAACATAGGTCTCAACTGCGAACCAAGCTGGGGATTAATTCAAAATTTGTCGAGGCTGATTTTGCAACGGAATCCAACAAAATTTATGTCTCTTCTGAAATTGATGCTTCTTCTGGTGTTACAATTTCGATTGGTATTTTCATCTGTCGGTTCAATACTTTTACCTGATTGAAATTATACTCATTATCCATTTTGAACCATTATGTAAATCCCCTCTGTCGATAAGTAAATTTTCCTTACGCAATAATTATATAAAAGATTAAGGCACAGCGATTCAAAGACGTTCCATTATAATCTAATTGTTTATGACGTTCTTTTGTTGTTGCAAAATGGCTTTTTTTGATTTACATTCTTTTTTATTTCAAATACGTCAATCGACTCGCGACTTTTCGTCGACTTCAATTTTCTCTTCCACAATACAATTTGTTGATCTCGGTTCGCCAGCTTACTCATCCATAAAAATCCTGAAATTCTTTCTTTATAAATAATTCAGCGAATTTGTTTCGTTCGGGTTGGTGTTAAATATAAAATTATGATTTTGCATAAATCAAAAATGCAATATCATTTCTTTTTTCTTGCAGATCAATTTTGCGCTCGATTTCGTAACTTGGAGCTGACAAGTTTTGGACCTTTCATTCGATCGTCAATCCAATGATCATTAATTGATTAAAGCTTGAAAAATATTTACCCGCCGGATAAATACTTGATTGAAAAACAGTTATAGACAAGTCATAGTATTGATTCTTCGCTGTTATATTTATCAAGTGAAAATTAATTATGTAATTTGGACGGTTAGCTTTGAAGCTGATCTTTTGTGTTGAAACAACTTGGAGTATCATTTCCTTTGTAATAATCAATAAAGAAGTCTCTCGTCACATGTTTTCAAACGTTCCGTGCCATGTAATCTAATTTTTACAAGTTTTCCTATTTTCGAGCTTCATAATTTTTATCTCCGTATTTTTATTTTTCGCCTTCTTCTTTTTTTATTTAACTAAGTTAAAAAAATTGTGTTGTTAATGCACTGTTAAACGTTGTAAGTAACCAACATTTTGATAGAATTAGAAAATAACAAAGTTAGGACTCTCGCTCCAATTTGATTATAACAAAATATGAGATTAAACACGTCTCCAGGTATTCAATTTTCGAAATTAAATAATTAAACACGAGACGACATTAATAACAATGTTTTTTTAATTAAAATGCGTACTGTGACTTGCGCTTGAAAAATTGAAATAAAAAAGAAACAGCCGTGTGATTAAAATTATTCCTCGCCGTTGTAAACTCACGGTACAATATTAATTGTAATGCATATCGATTTGTTAATAATAAAACAACACAATGCCGAGCTTCGTTTTTTTATAATCATCCAAGATTAATGTTTTCAACGGCCGTGCGCCATCGGGTCATGCAGAATTTCATTCCAACAAGTTCGGTGATTCGTCAGGCGAATCAAATTGTGACGATAATTAGGCGAAATTGAAACGTAAAATGATTGAAAATTCAAAGTCGAGAATTCATCGGCCGATCATTATGTCTCGAAACCGAAAAGGAGTCACCGATTAAAAAAATGACCGTCCGAATGTTGTTGATGTGTGCCCCGAAACACAAAAAATAAAAATAAAAACTACGTGATCATCAATACAAATAATAAACTTTTTATCAGTTGAGATTGCAATATGTCCTTGCAATGACAAGAAACATGCGCCGCGTCACGTATTAATATTAAGTTGACAAAATGAACGTCCAAGTTTGGTCAGGTCGAAAGGTGTGCGTTTGAAATGATCTCTGGCCTATGCACAGCAAAGAAGTGTCGGATGGAAATGTGAATTGAACGAAATCGGTCCGCGTGGCTGAGTGATCCATAACTGTGTGTGAAAAAAAAAAAAAAAAAAAAAAAAAAAAAAAATGCAGCCATTTATGTTACATATATGT
>JAAMPD010001505.1:0-23656 GCA_025266255.1 Trissolcus basalis | reverse complement strand
AACCTGTTGACGAAAATAAATGAGTCTGATTAACAAGTCACTCGATCAGATTACATCACGAATTACATCATTTTTCAGATTTTGATAGTGCTATCAGAACGAAAATACTCTTCAATCATCCAACAAACACATTTCCAATCGTGAATTTTGGCCCGTTATCATTCCGTTTTGTTACTTGGGAGATTATTTAAGAAAACAAAAAACAGTACCTGTACAAGGCAGCGCCTGCAAAGTCCCGCTTTCACCAAGGACTTGGCTACCCATCTCGCGGCATACGCAGCAGATCTGTCTACTTTTGTAAAATCTTTGCCAGAGAATGCTCCGCCACCATGGGCTCCCCATCCTCCGTACGTGTCGACGATGATTTTTCGTCCAGTCAATCCAGCATCGCTCTGAAAATAACAAAAATGAAACAGTTACAATGAAAATCTTAAAAATGAATAAGTTCAAAAACATGGAAAAAATGACGCAATGACGTCACAGCGATCCAATAACAAGCAGATTAATTAATCAGGAAAATTTTTTGTGTGTTCAAGTATATCATTGAATTTGCTTGTCTCTCGTATGAGCCAACGTTTAAAGAACGATTGATACTGGCGCACACACAAGCACGCCCACTAACATTGTCAGCTGAAAAACAAAGCGTGATTTTGTAATAACATTATTCAACGTACTTGTGGTCCTCCGATAATAAATAAACCACAAGGGTTTACGTGATAAACAGTTCTGTCGTCGAGATATCGAGAGGGGATTACTTCTTTGATAACTTTGTCCATCACTGCCTTACGCAATTCCTCCAGACTGATTTTTTCACTGTGCTGAAGCGATACCACGACAGTGTGAACTCGTACGGGCACGCAAGCACCATGATCCATATAATACTCGCAAGTCACCTAAAAAAATCAACAAACAATTTTTAATCTTCCTTCATATCAAACTTAACAAATCATTTCATTTGTTTTTGTCTTCCTTATTTTTGTTTGTTATAAGTCACAGTTTTTCTCATATTTATGGTTGTCATCACACAAGTTCAAATACTAACTAGCGATAATAATTTAATCATTGAAAAACTGGCCTCATTTTTTTTTTTTTTTTTTTCATTTTATCTCGCATTTTATGCTCATAAATTTGATGAATTATTATTTTTTCTTTAATTTTAATTTATACCCATCATTTTTTTTAATCTGTTGAAATTAATTTGATTTGATGGTAGTGATTTTTTGTTTTATTCATTTGTTTGTTATTTTTTGTTGTTACGCTCACCTGTGTTTTAGAATCGGGTCGTGCCCACCAGAACTCGCCACTTCGTCTGAGATCGGCTATTTTTTGGTTTAGCTTGTGTGCAAGAACGACAGTCAAAGGCATACATTCGTCCGTTTCATCCGTTGCATATCCAAACATCAAGCCCTGGTTTACAAAAATTCAAATTAGCAAAATCCAATTAAACCGTTAGTTCTGAGTTGTAATATTAACAAACAGATGAATTCGTAACAGAACAGTCAATCTGTTAGTTTGCAATGAAAACAAAACATTAATCACAATTACGCGTTAATCACAAAAGCAAGTTAGTCACGAGTTTATATACAAACGTAAAGACACAAAAAAAATAAGAAAACAAAATATTGGTCAATTAGTTTTTTTTTTTTTTTTGTTAGTTACAATTATCCATTACAAATTCATCCATTGGCGTGCCAGCTAAATATTACAACATAATTAATAATTAAATTAAAAAAACAGAAAAAAGTAAAAAAAAAATTGTTTTTAATTATTTTAGTATTTCTAATAAAATGCATTGCCTAATCAGAGCAGGACAGGGTTTTGCAAATACTACAAGAAAATAAGTTTGCAAAAATTGTGAGATAAAAAATTGACAGTTAAATTCAAAAAAATAGTGCAAAAACTACATGCAATTGTTTGTTCGAACAAAAAATAAAATACAATTCAAAACCAAAATATAATTAAAACCATAGTCAACTACAAAAACATCTTGACGACATCTGATCTGAAGTTTGTCTACGGGACAGGCGAGTGCTATAAATAACACAGCAAAATAGGTGTCCATCTATGCTATTGTTAATATACATAAACGCTATCCATAGAAGCTCACCCGGAACAACTATTGTAGAAACTATAAAAGATTTCTTTTCTGCAAACAAAATCGAACAGAAAAAAAAAGTACAAAATAAATAGATAAGGAATATAAAAGAAAAACTACTGTGCGCAACTAAAGTGCAAAAATACAACTAGTGGCTTGCGAAATACAAATACTCTCAACAAAAGACAAAAAAAACATTCAACAAAAAATGGCAAAACTCGAGAAAAATACTGAACAGACAAAGTTTTTGACAAGTGAAATGAAACGTTTCTTTTAATTCAAGTTTTTTTCTTTTCGCTGAAAAATCAAGCAAAGTTTTCTCCCAATTTGAGCTTAAATGAACGAAACGATTTCGTTGAAGTTGAAACATAAGGTTTGATAAGAGCGAAGATGTCATAACTTCGAATCGGAGAAAGTTGGTTAGAAAAAAGAAAAAAAAAAAGAAAGAAAAAAAGGAGGGAGAAAACTGTTTTTTCAAACAATAGAGAAATTACAAGTGGATGAAAAGGTGCGAGTGACAATGAACCGGGAAGAGGTATTGTATATCGCAAGCCGTGTATAGTCTGTGCGAGATAATGCTGTAACGTAACCTAATCAAGACGAACTAATCAGACTGGTTACTTTCATGCGAGAAACTGAAATTAAAAGCTACTCTAGAGATACAGTGCGGGCGTGTCGCGAATGCAACCGCGTCAGAGAAAATAAATATAGCCACGGGTTTCACAATAGCGTCCATCGATGCACAGAAAAGGGTGAAATGTCACGGTTATTAATATTGCGAGAGAACACGAAAGGACAGTGGATGCTTTTTCGACATTCATTCGAAGTTTTGTTCAAGTAACCTGATCGCCAGCACCAACTTCTTCGTCGCTACGGTTTTCGTGTACCCCCGCTGCAATATTTGGCGACTGGGCATCTAACGCCAATAACACGCTGCATAATTTGTAGTCAAAACCTACGGCAGATCATACAAATTCTCTTTTCACATCTCCTTCTAACTTTCTTCACTTGCTTTCTTTCCTAAACAAAAATTCTGTTACCAAAGAAACAAAAAAAATGTTTGCAAAAAAACAAAAAAAAGTAATTAATTTTTTAACATAGATTATTTCTTCTTAATTCATCTCGAGTTGGGTAGATAAATTTGTTTAGTCAACTTATAAGTTTTGATGATAGGATCGGTTTACATAAAAGCCTGCTCACGTGTGGTCGTTTCGCGTTACTCAGACTGTATCCACGTGTTCAAATTCATCTGAAATTATCTTTGTATGTAACTTCTCGCGATACAACGTTAATCCAATTAATCCCCTGATTAATGAAAAGTTAAACAATTTTTGTTGACACGCTCGACCGCGAAATTACACACTGCGAGATAATGCAGAAAAACAACAAAACCACCGAGGAAGACAAACCGAAAATTTCAATGTCAATATTCACAGTTCTATGAAAACTACCGATAACTTATAGTTTATATTTTTGTATCAATTGCATGCCCGTAAACAGTGAGGTGATTTTATTCTTTTTTTTTTTTATCGACAAAAATTATTTGACAGTTTTCAACCGACTTGAGCTTATTAACACGACCCCGAAATTCAAAACAATTTTATCAGTTACTTTTTCGTTGACATAACAATTTTCGAAGACATTTCAAACAGTCGGACGAGTTTTCGACTGAACTAATATACATAATTCTGCTGAACGATATCTTTTTAGACTGACAAAAAGAAAGATGGTATAATTTTGTACAATCTGTTTGTGTTTCCTGGATTTTTTTTTTCTCTCTTTTTAGATTCTTGGGTATTAAAACTACGTTTTTTAAATCAAATCTTACAGATAACTCGAATTATGACACAATTTGTGGACCTTGGAGGAGACCGTTGACGTGGGTGAAGCTTCCTAAAGTGAACTTTACCTTCGTTAAAACTTTCCATTCAGTTTCCTTAACATCTGATTTGAATTAGTCATCTAATTTCCTGCTTTTATATTTCTCCCGAATTCAGCCTAACTAATCTATTTAAAGAATCTCTTTCACGAAACGACATAACATGAATATTTTTCACGAATTAAAAAGAAAAAAAAAAAAGAATTCGTAGTTTTCGTTCTGATGAAATTTTGTTTGAGTTTGACTACAGTTTATATTGTTTTTGTTATTGCTGCTCTGCTCTGGCACAGGCTGTGAATGGCTTATGTACCTGATCACCCGCACCCACATCCTTCTCTTCCCTGTCCACATGGACGCCGTCGGCAATATTTGGAGACTGTTCTTCGAGTGCCACCAAAAGGTTCAACGTTCGCCAATCGAATCCTGCCACCACCATCATATTTCTTACTTATTTACATTTTTTTACTTTTGTTCATATTGAACTTTTTTTTTGTTCAACAGACAATGTGTCCGTGATATAAATTCAAGAAAGAAAATTTGAGTTATGAGGATGAGTGTAAAGCCCAGCAAAAAAGCGTCAAGACAAGTGTAACAGTCATCATCTGTTCCCGTTTACTTTGACCATCTGATAACGTACGACTTATCATTTAATAATGAAATCTTTGAATTCACATCTTATCCGGTTTCTTTTCTGGTACAGTTTTTTAATCGCAACGAGGTTATCGTTTAGAAACCATATTTGCAAATATTCAACAATAGAACTGTTGACTCTAAATATAGATTCATCATTAAGTTTTTTTTTTCACGCTCTTTTTATGTAACTTTTTTTTTCGTTCATTTTTATCGGTCTTTTTTTGTAATTGGATTTTTTTTCGTTCGCTTTGCTGGTGGATTGAGATTAAAATGTGGTGAGAGGTTTAATGCAGCATGCGTTGAACGCTTTTGAATCTTCGGGGCGCGTCCCGGCTATTAGAGAGGAAGCTTTTGTGTTGCGACCAATTTTGAATAACAGTTTTATCTTTGGTCCGAGATGAAATGGTTCGTTTAGTACTGATCCGGATGATAAAACGCAATTCGTTTGTTATTTGCAAATTACGGCTGCGTTAACAGCGTCAATGATATTTTATCAGTATTAAACGAAACGTTAGCCAATGGTGCGTTGACGGGGGCTGCTCGCTCGCGACTTTACCTTTGGAAGAATCGTCGTAGCCAATATGGTTGACCGTGTCCCGAACAATTTTTTGATAATCCACGACAGCCTTAGATGTTATTTCACCGCACAGCAACACCATGCCCGTCTTCGTTACGGTTTCTGTAATGAGAACAAACGATAAGTGCCATTAAAACCTGCTGACGCAAAATGATTCGAATTATGCCTACTAAAGTCTGGTTCGAGTTCGCGGAACTTTTCGGCGCGTCATCACAAAATTTATCTTTGCAGCCTCGGTAACAGGATACCTTTCCGATTAAATATTATGTCGACATGGTACAACAAGTATTCAAGCCCTCTCCCTGATTCAAGTGCGCCTAATAATGATTACGATACAAAAATTGAAAAGAAGGAAAAAAATATAATAAAAGATTAATATTAAGGCGATTGTATAAGTACAGTTAAGAACAAAATGTTATCGTTATGTTATATTCATATCATTTGTAATAAAATTAAAGTTAAAAAATAAAATGAATAATCAAATTTTAAAATTAATTACAAAATTCATATCATATCACTCTTTGAAATAATTGATTATAAGGCAAAAAATAAACTTTTAAGTCTGACTGTACATGATTGACCAATGAGGTTCAGCAATGACTCGAATGAGCCGTAAACATTGATCTTTACTTTAAATTTATGGAAAAATTATACTCAAGATCGTATTTTCCATTGCAACGTTATCTTTCATAATAGAAAAAAAAAAAAGAAAAAAAATAGTCATTTGTCAGCTTTTCAGCAAGACCTAATTTTTTTGTTTGTAGGTTATGTAATGAAATGTACAAATCATTTAACACTTGCCATAAGAGCCTATGTTATTCTGACCAACTTTGAATAAAAATATCTCACGTTTCAGACGGAGGAACAACATACAATGTTGCTAAAATATAGTTTCTAACATTAACAGTGACACATATAAATTTCATGACAAAATGACTAATATAAGGTACCTGTAAAGCAGCAACACCAGTTATCGTAATCTTCCACAATGAATAATTGTTAATAAAAATGGAAAATATTTATTTATTATATAGTATAAGTTCATTCAAAGTTTTTTTATTTCGTAATAAAAAAGGAAGAATGTTCAAATCAAAATTTGATATTCAATAAGTTGGATTATATAAAAACGTAATACGCCGATAACTGGTACATTTACTTTACAACCACCTTACAAGCACACAAGCTCCGTCTCGGCCGATTTGATCGAACAAATTTGATTGAATTGCAGATGTAAACATCGGACTCGCGGGGAACTTTGCCGCTCAAGTCGAGCAACCGCGAGATAAGCCCGAGGAAACATTTGTAATACGCCGATAAGAATAATGAAGTTGCGCTTTTTTGGAGAACTCACATTTAACCCCGCGGGCAACGTTTTGCAAACAATTTATTTCATTGTTTACAATTCTGAGCGGTGATAAATTTTAACGTTCGTTAGGTTTTTGATTGCGCTCAAACTGATACCTATAACTGACTTCTTTTTTGTTTTTCTCTGTCTCTTGGCCATTCTTTCTGTCTCTTCTTGTTCGTTATCTCGTGATTATCACTTACCGCAAGCTACTTTTGCATCTGGATCTTGCTTCAGATGTGCGTCAAGAATGGCATCGCTGATCTGGTCACACATTTTGTCTGAAAAGCAAACAATCCAACTTTTAGTTTTGCAATTGATTTCACAATATTGCGTAGATCATGTCAATCTTAAACTTATTTCTAGGAATGGAAAAAAAAAAAGAATTATCGGTTACTAGAAAAGCGAATGAAAATAAATTGTCAAGTAGTTTTAATGCTCGTTCCTTGTTATAATAAATGTTTAAATTAACGATAAGAGTTGAAAGACACTGTCATTAGGAAAATTATAGCCAAGAAAAATTTACAATTACAGCTGCTCGTTGACGTATTGTCTTATTTATTTTCCCTTGGGAGAAAAAATAAGTAGGGGAAAAAAATGGAATTATCAGATACACAATTCAAACGAAAGTATGATTCAATTTTTGTTTGCTCGGGATGACTTCATTTTTACTGTCAAAAGTCAAGAGAAAAAGAATCAAGTTTGTTATAGTTTTAATTCGAGTTTTTCATTTCTTGATAATCGTCAATCCTCGTTATAAGCAGTTTTTTGTTTTGTATTTTTATCGCATTTTGACATTGCAACTATCATCAATTAATCATCAAATATAATGTTTAACAAACTCAGCTTAGAATGTTACTAATCATTGTTCTAATTCATCTGGGATAAAAATAAATTCATGACAATCGTACGAATCAATTTAGAGCGAAAAATTGTCCTTCTAATAATTTTGCTCCGAAATGAATGTTGCTCCAAAATGATAATGATAAAAAAAAATGAAAACACTGTTGAAATCAAATTATCATAATTTGGTAATAACTTTGTTGCAAAATACGAAAGAAATATAAATAATAATAAAAATGAACTGTGTGATTAACAAATTGCAAAACGAGAATATTTGAAAAGCAATCGTTACAATTTACCAATAATTATGCTCCAAAATGAGAAACAAAAATGTGTGATATAAAATTATATTTGAAAAATAATACTTCAAATATAATGAGATATGTGTCATTCAAGTAGTGTCATAAGTGCGAGAAACAGAATTGGCTCGGGAATTCTGTCCTCACTATTTACATCAATGAAAAAACAACAAACACGTGGTAGGGTCAAACGAAAGGAAAATTCAAAGCCTGAAAAGATAAAGGGAACACATTTTTGCCGTCCAATCAACCTTCTCAACTTTCACATCCCATTTTCATTCAACTTGACCGAAAATTAACAAAATTTCTGTCAAATTTGTCAACAAAATGACAAAAACAATTGTGTATAAACATTACATCGGACAATTTTAATGTCAACAATAGCCTCACAAAAAACAACAACAAAAACAACTGAGCAAACCAAAAATTGAGATTCAATTGAATGAAAATTTGTCAACAAATTAAAATTAGAGTACAAAAAAAATTGAACTTTGAAGAAGAGTAAGATGAAAAACGTTGGAGATGCAAAAAGTTTGGTAGGATAGATTAAAAGTTGCGTAGGAAAAGAGGAAAAGTGATGAGATAGACTGAAAACAAGACGAGTCATGGATTGCGAAATGCAGGACTGGGAAAATTGTGTGTGATTCTGATGCGGGCACATGGTAACGAGGTTGCGCGCATATGGCGGATATGAGGTAATACGCGGAGAAGCGCCATAATAGAGGACGCGTGGTGCAGGGACAATGGAGGGTCGTGGTGCCGAGGCTGGGCGAGCCCCGGGACGCCCGGTTGGGCGAACCTTTTGTGCGACCGGGAAGCGGAAGCAGCGTGGCGACCAGTCAAAACATGTGGGTCGAAGCGCGCCATTTCAGCGCGTTCGGCCGAGGAGAAGGAAAAAAGTTGAAAAGATTGCAAGTAAGCTGGCACGAGGGAGTTCGCGCAAATTAACCTGGGTGGCCTTCGCCGACGGACTCCGAGGTGAAGAGGAAGCTGGTGTCCTGCTGTAGCTCCGGCGGCGTGTGGCCGTTCGCGTATCCGTTCATGTGGTGCGCGGTTTCCGGCATGATTGCGCTGCTGTTTCGGTCCAAATGGAAGCCTGCTCTGGATGCTCGTCCGTTGATCGCGTCTCGACTGGTGTCGCTCGTTTGTTTGAAAAGGTTCGTCGCCAAACGCGTGGATGCTCTCTCTCCTTCTCGCGCCTCGGCTTTTCTCTCTGTCCAACGATTGATCCTCGATGAACCGTGATCAGCGCCGACGTCGATACCTGCACTCTCGCGGGATTTCGTCAAACGACTGGACGCAATCGCACGCAGAATCCACACTTCACTCGTCGAGCACCGCACACGAGCACTGTCGCGCAACCACAGCGCCGCTCTCATTTTATACAAAACACATTTGCAATGGCTGCCGCTCTCGGAGTTCACATCGCCCGGGCGAGATTGTTCCCGTTTCTTCGGGGAACTTTCAGGGGAACGCCAACCATAAACACCGCCACGGTTTTCCCATTTTCCGCGCACTTTTCTGTCCGACGTTTGTTGTCGTTCTTTTGACTGTTTATTCCGTTTTTTTTGCAACGCGTTGTTGTGATTTTTGAAATCGGTCGGTAAAGTCGGGCGCATTTTCGCGTCGGTAAAAAGGAGAGGAAAAAGGGCGGGAGATATTTGAACGGGTTCATTTATTGTCGCTTAAGTTGTATTATTGTTTCTGAACATTGTCATTATTATGAAACTTGATATTGGAAGGTTTTATTTAAATGTTAATGCTAGTTCTAGTCGGCTTTAAAGAATTTTAATGGCATTTATGCAATGATGGTAACAAAGTTATCATGTTGCACAATATAATAATAAAGTAAGCTGCTCGTTAAATTTATTTCTCATTTTGTGTTTAATTGAAAATTGTATCGCTCGCTGTTGACCTATTTGGATTATTGTTTTGTTAAAGCTTGTATTGGTAAATAAATGATTGTCGTCAAATAAATTAGATAGTTCAGGGGAAAAAGGTGATGCAATTTGTTTCTAATATTGAACAGAATTGGGATGAAATAAAAAATGTTACAATTTTAGTCGTTTTCATGATTTTTCCGCTGGGTTTCCATTCTGATGAAGAACACTTTATTTTATTTACATTAAATAATAATATATTTTTACTTCAAATTTGTTTTGAATTTATTCTGATGAAATATGAATGTCATCAGCTGTAAGATAAAATTTTATTTATGATTATATTTTTATGATTAATATTTGATTTGGAATTTTTTTGTACACTACTGAATTAACATCGTGATTTCGAATGATAGTGTTTATATATCTAAAACATATACTTTTTTTGTATATATAAAAATATATATAAATTCAAGATGATTTTTATCTCACGCAACATCGGTGTAGAATTACTGGACGAAAATCGTTCAATTGCGTGAATCATTTTTGTTAGATTTATTTTTTAATTATCTGCTGTTCTTATGATAATATCAAGTTCGAGCGATATAAATAAAGATATGAAAATAATATATATTATGAAATAACGATTAAAATCACGGGTAATTTGTTGTTAATTATTTGGTGATAGCTTGTGAATTGTATTTAGATGTTTTTTAATATAGTTTATTATTTTGCTGAAAAATTGAAAAAATATCAAGTCATCGTGAGTATGTTCAATTTTTCTTCAGTTTTTGTTAACTTTGAAAAAATCTTTGTAATCAGTTTGAAAACTGATTAATTTGTTGAACTATTTAACATTCAAGAAATGCTAATTCATCGCTTCAGCAGCGGAACCGCAGGACGTTACACTCAACTGTGTATCCGGTTATCTTATCGCAGGCGTTTGGAAATTTATTTTTCATCTCTCATAAAATTTTTCTTAAATCTCCTTCTACGTTTTTGAATAAACTTACCTTAGAATCTTATCCAATTTATGATGAAAACGCATTTGAATAATGGATATATTTGCAAAATTTTCATATTGATAAAATGAACAATTAATCAAATAATTTTGCCACTTCTTGAATAATTGTGTAAATAATATATTTTTTTTTATTTTGCTTAGTTAAACGAGGCCATGTCGATAGGACCAAAAAACCAATATAATATGTTACAACGAACGTACGAATATGTTTACAACGAATTTACAACGAACATGTTTTGATACAAAAAATTAGCATTGTCTCGCGATAAGTATAGATACTGCATTGTTGTTTGAAATTTCTTTGTACTTGATGGCCATCAGAGACACTGTAGTTGTCTTTCTATTTGTAATAAAATTTATATTACACAAAAATAGCATTTATTTACAAAGTTAATAGTTTGTTTATTTAAGTAGAGTTTTGTTTACATAGTCATTGATTTGTTTATCACAACAAAAAAGATTGTGTACCGCATAATTAATTGTTGATTGAAATGATGATGCAATGCGCACGCATCATATCGCAGCTGACTTCAAAGTTGTCACACACTTTTTGACATTTATATTTAATTTTGATCAAATGTCAGTTTCAGTTTCGTGGAAAATATTTTAACATTTTTTTTTATCATATATTTAAATTGCAAAAACATTCAGAAAAAAATAGTTGAAAAAGAAAATGGAAAAAGTTGTTTTTGTGTCGATTTATTCATTCATGGCAGAGATCATCTGAGAGGCCAACTTCATTTGCAACTCCGCACAGATTTTTATTGACGGATGGGATCGGAAAAATATACAAAAATGAAGTACACATTCAATCATTATTATTATATTTTATTTCTGACCATTACAAAGTTGATACAGCTGATATGACAAGAAATCAAGTAAGTGGTACAAGGATTACCACAATTCAAGTTAATTTATTCCAAGACGATTGAACTGCTGATTTTTAAATGCACTAATCATTGTCGTTATAGTTTCGTGGAAATTGTATATGTCGCTGTCAAAAAATTATACTTCCTCATTCACAATCATATATCCCGATTTGACCGGATCGTTCATATCTCTGGTTTTTTCGCATTTTTCAAAACAGACAAAAATACAACAAAATAACAAAACAGTTACAAAAATTGAAAACCTGTTAAGATGATTTCTAATTTGTTTTTTAAATTAAATTTTCATTTTTCTGAAATTCAAATTTTTTTCTAAATTAACAAAAAAAAATTTGTAACAGTATTAAAATTATTAAAAATATTTTGTACACCAAATAACAAATGAAATAAAAAAAAAACGTGATGAACAAAAAAGATTAAAAAAGTAAAAAATTTGATAAAATTGTGCAATTTCATGACAAAACTTCACATGGTTGAATTTTAATGAGAGAATCGAGTTGCGCTAATCTGAAAATCGCATTTGACGCATTTGATAAAAATCTTTCAATAGATTAAAAAGAATTGCATTACAGGCACAATTTTCAAAGCGTGTCTCATGTTTGAAAAGGTAATAGAATTCCTTGTAAGTCATACATGACGTTGTCGTGACGTCACGATAGGCTTAGGTTTGACAGATAGTTGTGATATCGATGAAAAACGATGACGGACGATGCGCCGTATCTGTTGAGTGTGAACTAGAATTTCATCGAGTCGAAGAAAATTGATACGTTCACGTGTTAGCTTATGACTTCAAATCACGTGAAAATAAGAGTGCAAACAACAAAATCAGACACGCCAATTAATTTCTTTTTTCGCTTTCATTTCAAATTCCATCGCCCGCGAAAAAAAAATCGTTTCATATTAAACAATTTTGTCTTGTTTTATATTTTATTTTTGAAATTGATGTTTACGCAAATAATTCACTGTCATTAAAAGTTATTGTAATGACAGTGAAAAATCGTTGGGACAATTATTTATCATCATCAAGTGGAATATGGTTTTGTTTTGATGGCTTTTCCCTTTGATAAAAAATTGATGTTTACATTGAAAATTTTTTGATCATTAAACATCATTGTAATGACAGTGAGAAGATGTTGGATCGATTATTTATCATCCTTACGTCGAGACTGTTTGCAAAATATAATGACTTAATTGAAACTCAACTCGGAACTCAAATAAGTATAATTACCACGTGTTTAACTTTTTTATTGTTTCTTTTTCTATCTTTTCTTGTTAGCAACTTTTCATTGACTTTTCTCGATTTTTTGCCCGTCAAGGTTTTGAAATGCATTTGTTCAATAGCAGTGTCAATCTTCAGGTGGTGGTATCAAGGTCAGAATTTTTCAATCCTCGTCCCTTCGGCGACTTGTATCGGCGATCATCATTTGCCGATTGCATGTGCAGCAGTAACCATTTGAAATTCTTGCATGCAAATTAACAAGTGCGACAATTCTTTTCGTCTGACGATCATTGATCGGGTTTTGATCGCGAGATGAATGCGAAATGTTTTGTTTTAATTTTGATGCTAAGTGTCAGTGCAGTTCCTCCGAGTGTGTGTCAAAAAACTGCCCTTGATTCGCCGGAAAATATTCAGTTGCTGCGAAAAGTCAGACGGTTTTTGTTCGAAAGCGTCGGTAAGCTTTTCTTTTTTTGTGTGTTTCAAATTTCATGCTATCTGGCTATCTTCAATAAATTTTACATTAACATTTTCACTAAGTGATGTTGACAGTTCAGTCATTTTTAGACTGTCTTTAAAATTGAATTGTTTCATAATTTTCTATTTTCATTTTGTGACTTTTGAAATATCTTGCATTTAATTTTAAACTTGTAAAAATGATAAAAAGATTCATTGAAATAATTTTTTGTTATTTGCACGATTTTCCGAAACTTGTTGCACAATTTTTTAAATTAATTTTCGAATCTCATTTTTACATTTTTACTTACTATTTCAATTTTTAAAAAATAGTTGCCAAAATAACGTACTCAAAAATGTCAATAAAAATTCAGTCGAAGACGTGTTTGAATTTCCAAGTTTTATAGTTTTGAATGCCAAATCCAAAATCGACAAAACCGTGAAAAAAAATGTTCTTTATTTGTTTCTGTATCCGACTAAACATATGAAGTTATAAAAATTAATGTTAGTCCAACAAAAAGTAACCATTTTTATTTACATTCTGGCCTCCAGAAATCACCCTCATATAATAATCCATCATAAACACCAACCAATTTCTAACAATTAAACACACATTAAAATTCAAACGAAGGTCTAATGGGTAATAAAACATTATATCAAAAAGTTCTATTCATAATATATTTATGCTGTTTCCTTCATCTGCAGTTTCCTTATGGTCTTTTTTGCTATTATAAAAATTAACTAAACTGATTTGTCTCATATTTAAACCGCGCCAATTCAGACGCCATTAAATTGTCACGTGAATTGCACTCAAATTAAATAAACGCAAGATTTTTGCATAATTTTTAGAACAAAAAAGTTTGCCTCGAAAATTGCAAAACCGAGTTTAAAAATCCAATCAATAATTTTAAAATTGGTTGAAAGTGTAAGAAAAAAATTTGTTCGTGGAAACAAAGCCCGGCCCGTCTGCTGTATAATGCAAAGTTATTCCCAAACACGACTATGCGAAATCCAAACGAAGCTGTTGCATTTTAATTTAAAAGTTTTGTTCACTATAAAGCCGGCATGACATTAGAGGATATGGCTGTAGCGCGATCAGCGACCCGCACTCCCACTGACTAGGCCGAGGGCTTTGCTCCCATTTGTTTTGCTCATTTATGTCAAACCCTTTTCTTTTTGCTTGCTAAGTGATCCCACTTATTGAATCCCGATGCGAATATGATTTTTCACTAAATAATAAAACTCGTTTGAACGGCATTCCGCCCGACATGATAACTATTTTCAATCACTTTTATGAGCGTGAGACAAGGTATGTCTGAAACTATAAAGAATGATTCAGTTTTTTGTTTCATATTTATGACACCTTTAAATGGCTTAACATGTTGAATGAAATAAAAGTTAAATGACTAGGTTGAACAATCACATGTCTATAAACATCGGAAAAATAAAATTTTTTAGACGTGTAATCCTGATCTACAGTTCCCCGATGCAGATTTGCATCGCCGTTGAATATGCAACTGGTTTCGCATGGATGTATATTTATAGCTATTTTCTGGCTTCACAAATTTGATTTACTTGCTATCACTAACGATAAATTGACATTTGAGTTTGACTTTTCATTAAAAAAATTTCATACTGTCTCTTTTTATTTGTTTTCATCCAGAAATTTATTTCTTTATTTGTTTTTAGGTAGGACAGGAACAGAAGAGAGGTTTTTAAAAGAAGCAACGAGGGAAAGAAGATTGCAGACACAAGTGCCAGACCACAAAATTTTTCCTTGTGATTTGTCAGGTAAAAAATTGAAAAAATTAATGAAAAAAATATATATAATGTACAGTTTGAAAATAAAATTAAAAAATGAATTTTGTTTCAGGTGGAAGGTCGTCAAAACCACCTACGAATGTAAACAAATTACGCCCAGGAGATATAGACGTTATTGCAGCAATGGGTGATTCTTTAACAGCAGGTCTCGGCATTTTTTCTACAAATATCTTACACCTCGTTATTGAAAATCGGGGAGTCTCTGCATTAGGCGGAGGTCAAGGAACTTGGCGGCAATATCTAACAATCCCTAATATAATTAAAGTAAAAATCGAGTCCGACATTTATTTATTTATTTACTCTAATCATGCATTAGTCAACTTTGCTTGTTTTCTCATATGGTAGGTCTTTCAGTGACATTTTCTCCTCAACTGATATTTTCAATTTTTTTTTTTTCAATTTCAAATTTTCAATTTCAAAACGAATATACAATTTAATTATGTTATTCTCATCGTTTCATAATAATTTGCTATCACTGTCATATTACTTTTAACTACATCAAATTCATAAAAAGTCATGATTTCAAAGTAAAAAACTTTTGCTCAATTTTTATCTTTTATTATTTCATCACTTTTTTAGCTGCATTAAAAATCCCTACTTCAACTAAACCGATAAAATTTTTTGGACAAAAAATTTTGTTGGCACTTTCATTATTCGGAGCAGCGGTAAGAAAATGTTGCTTACTCTAATTGTGATTATCTCGGCAGGAATTTAATCCGAATTTGTTCGGATACGCCACAGGCGATTCCATGACAATCGAAAAAGAATCTGAATTCAATGTCGCTGAAAGCGGAGCGATGTCGATTGATATACCTTACATGGCAACAGTTTTGTTGCAAAGAATAAAAAATAATCCAAAAGTTGATATCAAAAATCATTGGAAGGTATGTCTTTATCAACATTTTTAATATCAAAAATTTCTTAACTTGTACAAAACAGGTAAACAATTTTTTAAATTGTTTTTAAGAAATTGTTAATGAATGTAAAATAAAAAAAGAGAGGATTTAATATTTGAACAACGTTGTTTCGCAGTTGATAAACATAATGATAGGTTCAAATGATTTTTGCCTGAATATATGTTACGAGAAGTCTGCGTGGGACCTTTTGGAATATCACAAAAGTAACTTGCTGAAAGTTTTGAGAACGTTCCGCGATAATTTACCTCGCACATTGGTATCTATCGTGAACACTCCACATTTGCAAACTATTATTGACGTTATCGGTAGATCGCCTCTTCAAGAAATTGCAGTCAAGTTTGAATGCCCATGTTTATTCGGCGACAGATATCACAAGAATTTGAAAGAGTATTATCAAATTATGACCAGGTAATAAAGTCCTATTTTTTAAAACGTTATTTTTGTTTTTATCATTTTTCCAATATTTTTTTAACGTCATTTTTAACATCATTTCAAATGTTGTCAACATTTTTGCAACACTTTGCAACAACTTTTCAATATTCATTTTCAAAATTTTTCAACACCTTAAATTTTTTTTTTTTCTAGAACACTATTTCACGATTTTCACAATTTACATTCCTTCATAAATTATATTGGAAAAGAACCATTCCATCTACTTATATAATTCTGACTAATATTTTGATTCTAATTTATTATTGCAGCTGGCGGAATTTAGAAGATGAAATATCCCGATACCCTGAATTCAACAGGGAAGATTTTGGCGTAATAACGCAACCGTTTACTGCCAACGTCTCCATCCCAAAAAACTCACGAGGAAAGACTGATTTATCTTACTTAGCCACCGACACATTTCATGTTAGCCAAAAAACAAACGCGCGATGTTAGTATAAGTTGCTTTCAAATCCTATTCAATATTGCACAACGGGTCAATGCAAATATCACTGATCGATCAATTTTTATTTCCAGTCGCGAATTCATTATGGAACAACTTTTTAGAGCCAGCCGGAAACAAAACGCTGCACTGGACAGAAACGTTCGACAAATTTTTATGTCCGACTCCGAGCCGTCCTTATTTGTCGACTTGGTACAACTGAACTGCCACAAAATTATCATAAATTTATTCAAATCAGACATTTTGTATTTAGTTTTTGAATTAAAACCGAACGAAAAGAAGAAGACACAAAAACAGTCGAATCTCTTTCAACTTTTTCTCTAGGATAAATAAAACATGGGACAAATAAAACAGGTCTTTTTTCGTCAAAATAACGATGTTTAGCCATGGCAGTACCTTTTTTTTCGATTCATCGTGGCAAATATTCGCTTTTGCTTATTCATGGACATATTTGACATAAGGTTGTGAAATCGTTTCTAGTTCATGGTTCTCGTCAATTGTCGATTTGACAGTGCCAATGGTAATGAAAGAAAAAAAAGTGGGGACACCCGAACATGTTCGCACATAAGTGAAGAGTCCCATTCATTCATGCCGAACTCTCTGGTCGGGTAACGCACCCGGCTGTGTTTGTACGACCGCTCGTTTCGTGAGTGCTCGCAAGTGCGATCCATGGGATACTAAAAAGAGCCGGACAAAATGAGCTTACTGATTTGAAAGATCTTCATCGACGTAAGTTGTGTTACAATTATCTCAACATTGTTATCGTCAGTCAAGTAAACAAATAAATTATTCAAACATCAAAAAATATCAGTACAAAAATCAGGGAAAAAAGTCTAAAATTATTACATACAAATCGTATATACTATAGATTATATAAAAACAATTATTTTGATATTTTACATAGAAACATTAAACAAAATGTAAATTGGATTGAAAATGCATATTTTGGTTGATTTTTGTCGTGCACTTTTTTAACTGCTCAGTCAATAGTTTGTTTAATGTTCATAATAAAAGTAAACAAAAAAGGGGTTGCTCCTTGATTATTTAATTCGATCGAAATTAATTCACACGGATGTAACTTTATTTGTTTTCTTATACGTGCAAGTTACAACAGACAATTTGCAAAAAGTAAAAGCAGACGGGCAGAAAGAAAAGAGCGATGAGACGACAAGCATACATAATATGTTTCTACCGTAAGCCATATGATCAAATTCTTTTTTAGAAAGTGAGAAAAAAATTGTGCCAAAGGCGCCTGTGATTGAAAATTGTTTGTCATTGATTTGACGATTGGTTTATTTTTAACATCTACGTTTCCTTATTTTATTGTTCGATTTTGTTTTTCGTTTGTTTGAATTTTTTCATAGCAAAACTTTGTATGCGAAACTTTTCAGAACAGGTTTTCAAGAACCTGTGAAATGCAACGATCAAAAAAATCACCGACAAGGGCTGAAGCATGAAGCGCACATTTTTGTACCTCTTCTTGGCAATGACAGTTGCCTGTCTTCCGGTTTCGTCGCTATCTTTCATGGATTCGATGTTACGATTTCTGAGAAACGCACGGGTAAGTT
Source organism: Trissolcus basalis (assembly GCA_025266255.1). NCBI lineage: Eukaryota > Metazoa > Arthropoda > Insecta > Hymenoptera > Scelionidae > Trissolcus > Trissolcus basalis. The sequence goes on along the minus strand of JAAMPD010001505.1, from coordinate 5,324 downwards.
CAAGTGACCTTTAAATTTATCATCGCTTTTATTTTGACATTGAAAAAATAAAAATTGGGTACACTTTAACGATCACATTTGAATTAAATTTTTGCCCCATAAACGCGATTGCCACACCGGCTGGTTTTTGTAATGTAAACAACTGGTAGAATCATCGCAATTCAAACCGTGATTTTTTACATATTACTTCGCGACCTAAAATTCAGGTGAAGGTTTTGTCAAATTCGTCACAGCTTTTCGTCTTGCAATTTCGTTCATAAATGTAATTATTGTTCATGACAAAATTTATCATGCGGTTATGAATTTTTCTTGGGAACCAACAAAAAAAACAGAAGAGAGAAAAGGAAAGATAAAGGCATCAAGTCATCAACCCACGTATGCACGTGTCGCATCAACTAAATTTGTGTCTTCATGATTGTCACATTAGCATATTTTTCGCATGCCCGGTGTACATCCAGCAGTATAATCAAAGTCATAAAAAAATGCTTATTTGTTTTATTCATTCTATCAATGACATTTTTATTTAACTAGTCTCAAATAAAACGACACTTTTTTCTTTCCTAATCGCAGCAATAAACAAAAAATCAAAACAATAACATTCTCTACGACAGTGTTTGCAAAAACTCGTTGGAACTTGTTTGGATTTTGAATTTATTTCCGTTTCGCCGTGGTTGCAAATTAAAAGACAAATGATAACAGAACAATAACATTGATCATAGCAACGATGACAAAAACTTGTTGGAACAAAAATAACAAAATTGATAATAATAAATAAACATTTTCTACGATATTGTTGCAAAATAATTGATTAAAAACTTTTTTTTTTGGAAACTCGAAATGACACAAAATGATGAAACTTTCTACATTATTTATGAAAACTCTTTGTCGGTTTTCTTTTATTTATATCAAAATTTCAATTAAAAAAACATCGAAACAATAACATTATTCTAAAAAATTAACAAAAAATTACTCTAATTTTATTTAACTGTTTGTTTACAGTTTTTATTTTGTTTGCATAATTTAAAAGACTCATAAGATATGTATAATTTGTTTGTTTACATTTTTTCAATTAAGTCATTAAATGGATTAAATGGAAAGAGACGTTTTTTAAACGCATGATATTTAGTTTAATTGCTATACATATCGTTTAGTGTTTTTTCTACGGGTGCAACGAAATTGTTATCTATGCGATGTAATAACGATCAAGATGTTGTCGAGTTTGCGAGCGTTTATTTATAGCACTTTTAATGCACCTGAACTTTCATGAGGTATCAACGGTATACGAAATTGAAACACGATGATTCACTGGATGTTTGTTTTTGTAAATAAAAACGAAACGATAATCTGAGAAAAGTATCGTTACAGTGCACGCGGGATCGTTGCAACCGATCTCGTTGAGGCGCCGATTATGTAATCTGGCGGAGTAACGGTAATCGCCGATGTGTTCGATTGATTGGAAAATCGCAAAATGCAAATCAAGTAAAATGGAAAGTGAAAGAACAATTAAGGAAAGTCGTGACTTTGAATGAAATAAGTGGAGAAAATTTGCACCTCTTGAATACGCGCGTTCTCCCTCTCCCTTCTCGTCGTTGAACAACATTTTTAAGTGAGCCGAGTTATATGATCAATTAGATAATACAATACAAATAAAAAGCAAACACAAAGTAAATTTGACCTGTCGAATGATTCATGCAGGATACAGAAAAAAAACTAATCAACCTCCATCGTTAATCTTTAATTTCAAAATTACCGAATTAACCGGCGGACGGATCTCGAGAGAGGTCAGAGGTCAACTTATAAATATTTTAATTTAAGAAAGTGAGACATAACGGAAGTTTTCTGTGACCGTTTCGACTAATGAATAAATCAGACGAGTGTAAAAGCGATGTATCATATTTTATTCAAAATTGATCTATCAACATTAAAAATTCGTTCGGTTGCAGAATTGATATAAAAAAAAGGTTGTTGACATTAAAAATTGACCGGATAATGAGTTTTAATTGCAGTTAGTTGTTTTGCTTAATGTGTGGAAAAATTAGCGAAAACTGGTAATTGATCTATCAAAGTAAACCATTGCGAAATTGCAAAATTAAGAAACAGAAGGATTGTTTACATTATAAAGAAACCGAATAATGATTTTTCATCGTGATTGTTTATTTTGTATAATAAATGACAAGATATATCGAGAGATAATTATTGAACGTTTTATTTGCAGGAAGCCAACGGGGACAATAATTTGGTATATCCATCAGTCGATGATGGCAATCGATTTCAGCCTACAATTCCACCGTACATTCCTTTCCCTTGTGATATTCTGAAAGGAAGGTCAGAATCAACATTTTTTAAATTAAAATTTGATTTTAATTTTATCTTCGTTACCTTCGAAAATTATCAACGAGGAAGGCATTAATCAAACATTCTGAATAATTTTTTTATAGAAAAATGAAAAGTAAATTCTTTTGCAAGCTGATGATTTATGTCATTTGTTTTCATTTTAATTTGTACAATTTCAAAATGTTTGAAATGATTTTAAAAGTAATTACAATTTGACTTTGAAGTTTGGCATTACTTTGCAATTTTGATGAAAATAATTGTAGTATTATTTAAACATTTGAAAGATAATTTATGATGCACAAAAATTGTTTTCATTTTTTTAATATGTCAGGACTTTTGAAGGTCTTTCGTTCGACCAAGCAATGTGCACAGGCTAAGGCCGGGCGACATCGATGTAATCGCCGGGATCGGCGACTCGTTAGTGGCAGGTAGCGGAGCTTTAGAAGACTTTGCAATTGGGACATTCATCGAGGCCCGCGGAGTTAGCTGGTGCGCAGGGGGAGAAGCGAATTGGAGAAAATATTTCACTCTACCAAATATAATCAAAGTGCGTATCTTCAGACACTCTTTGGGACGTTGGAAATTTTTCAACATTAACTTGTTTTAAGTGAATAAAAACAGAATCAAATTATAAGAAAGAAATTGGACGTTTCGCATTTTTTGCAACCATTAATTGTTTTTAACAAGGTGAATTTTTTAATGTTCAATGACTGAATATTAGTTACTGAACTTTGTAAATTATGTAAATTGTATAAATGTAATTACAACTTTTTGTTACTATCATTTCTTTTTTGTAATTAACTTTTTTTATTCATTTGTTAATTTTTATAGATGAAATTAATGTTCCAACATATTCTGCGAACGTATTCATAACAGTTTTTTTGTATAAAAACAATTTTTTGCTTGAAAAATAAAACAATACGAAAGTATTGATTTACTTTTGGTTGTTAACGTTTGATTTATTATTTATTTAATTAATAATTATGAATATATGATAATCAATTTCATTTTGAGTATGTAGTTACAAATTGATGAAAAGGAAATAATATCAAAAAAATAGGACACAAATGTTAATTTTAACTATCTTTAATGAGATTTGTGGAAACGTCCTAAATGTCGAAACATCCGGTTTCTCCCCTACATTTAACTACTTAAACACACTTGTATTTTTAAAATTGTTCTCCAATTTAGTTTGTTTAAATTATACGCTAATTGAGGCAAAAATCTTTTTCTGGGTCACAATGAAAATACTGATCAATTTTGTCTGTTTGATAATTCATTTTTTTATTCTTCGTTGACGATAACAATTTCATTATTCAATAATTTAATTTATCATATTTTTTATAATTTTTTTGTGTATTTCAAGATTGAAAATATGAATGGAATTTTGACCTATTTTTTATCTATCTGAGGAACATAATTTAATCCTGATTTTTAAATTTAATTTGAGCATGTATTTAAATAGTAATATTTAGAGTGAATTTTGTTCAGCCCTGTCACTTAAAAGCCTTTTTACGACTTCAAGATTCGATTTCTATTTTATTGTATACAATTTCTGTCATAAAAAGCGCCAGTGACGTAAATGTTTCTAACTTCTTTATCAAAGAGGAAGATATTCATTTCGGACACTGACGTTCAAATTATTATAACGACTTGGTATAACCGGGATTGGAAAATTCCGAACATATCCCGCCAGTGGAATGGTACTGGCATGAAGAAAAAAAAAATTTCGATTAAAAAGTCAAATTACCTCTTCGAGCGAATTTATTATTATGTTATCTTTCTATTTTTCCATTTTTCATTCCAATTTTGCAATTATCATTTTTCAATAGTTCGAATTTGACTATATTTTTTTTTCATTTTTAGGAATTCAATCCTAATTTAAATGGGTATGCAACAGGAACTGGAGAATTCATCTCGAAGAAAGCGAGATTGAACATAGCTTATCCAGTGGCAGCGACTGAGGATGCGTTACATCAAGCAAAAATTTTAGTTCACAGAATAAAAAGTGACCCCACCATAGATGTCAATAAGCACTGGAAGGTGAGGCAAAAAATATAGCATCATTTTTTCGTTCAATAAATTTTTCGATCTTGACTCCGTCCAGCTTCACTGACACTGACACGTCTCATTTATGCAAACTATGCACTTGCACTTTTTTCCTGATTTTCCACCACCAAGTTTAATTTCATTGACAAATTATGTAATTGCAATTACGAAACTGCACTCAACAATTTCATTAATTTCCAAACAAAAAATTATTAAATTAAACTGTCAATTGTTATTTTAAATCTTTCTTTTTTTTCAGTTGATAACCATTTTTTTCGGTGCCAACGACATTTGCTCGGCACAGTGCTACAAACCGGATTTATTTTCACCGGCTAGACATGCCTTACACCTGAGAAGAGCGTTGGATTATTTGCGGGCAAATTTACCTCGCACGCTCGTCAATTTGGTACCGGCAATGGGTAATAGATAATTTTCATTATACAATCTGCGAAATTCGCGTGCCAAGCAATTTTGATTATTGTAATGATTGTGTAATATGTGATAATAATGTTTTTAGACGTGACGGTATCTGTGAGAGTGCATCGAAGTATGATGTGCAATTTTCTGCATTCCCTTTACTGCTCGTGCATGCACAAAGGGGATCATCCTGAAATTGAAGCATCCAAAATGTCGCGGTTGTATCAACAAGCTGCTGAAAGTTTGGTCCAATCGGGACGGTAAGAAATGATTGAAGTTACAATAATTGGATGGATATAATTCTTTTTTTCGTCTATAAAATGGAAAAATAATTGTTTTTGTTTTATTTTCATGATGACAACAGATACGACACGACAGAGGATTTTACAGTGGTATTTCAACCATTCACTCAAATTTTCAATGCTCCATATATGAACCCTGCAAGAGCACCGAGATTGGATTCAACTCTAGTAACTTATGACTGTTTTCATTTTAGTCAAAAAGGACATGCTTCTGTCTCTTAT
>JAAMPD010001504.1:0-23725 GCA_025266255.1 Trissolcus basalis | reverse complement strand
TACTTTCTGGTTTTCAACACATAACCTCTCGAGCGTATGTCTGGTTATTGCATCCGGACCTCATTTTTTGGTGAACAATTTTTTCATCATTCGCGGAGATGCATTTACCATCCTCCAATTTATTGCGGGCATCAATATACTATGGTTCAAACTCAAGAAAAAAATTCTCAAAAATCATCATTTTATTAGGCGGTTACACGTGTTTCTCCCCTTAAAGAAACTTTTTCTAGCGTTTTGCATTGGCTATGATATCTTATAGAAATTTGGGTGAAAAATGACATTTCAAAGTGAAGAATGTATTTATGTACAAATATTTGAAATTTTATTACATATCTAATGAATATATTACTATATTTTTCTCGATGTAGTTCATACAATATTATTTATTTGTATTTTTTATTCAAACAAAATATCGCTATTAATGAACAAATAAAAATGATATTTTGTACTTGAAAAAATTGTTTTTGTTTATTTCTAATGAATAGATGGACAACATTTTTAAATCACTATTGTATAAATTAGGTATATGACTCAATCAGAAGATTAACAAATTTCGAATCATTTGGTTGAGTAGATCTGGAGAAATCGTAGCCATTGCAAAAAGCTTGGTATTTTTTGATGAAATTATCAATATTTCAATGTTAAATTTGTAATAGGCTATTTTAATCAGCTTGTTAAACATATTCATACTCATATTTTGTTATACAAATTAAATATGCAAATTTATACCCTTACGTAAAAAACAATCGTACTATAAAAATAATGAAATAACATAAAACTATTCTTGTGCATTCAAACTATCCATCATCCCTCCAAATATGTATGTGTGAATATATTTTAGTTATATTTTTCATATAAATATATTATATTCTATCAATAAAATTTTTATTCATTTTATATTTTATTTATATAATTTGTCGCCGCTTTATAAATAAATTATAAATGAAATATATGCGGATATATTTCAAAGACAGAAAATATACATAAAATATATTTAAAAATATATTTTTGTCTGTGTGGGCTGACATCTATTGCGAATCTTATAATCAAAAATATTTCATGACGAATCTTGCCTGATTCATTATTTCTTGCTTTGTTTTGAATTAAATTTGGAGATATACGTTGAAAAATATTTAATAAAAATATATATTTATGTATATAAATATCTTTCCAGTAATATGGATGATATTCAGCTCATATTTATATCATAATTAAATATTGATTTAATTTTTTGGGATTTTTAATTTTCTAATGGAATTTTCTAGGTTTGTTTCTTTTGATTTGACAAATTGAAATGAAGAAAAAGACTTTTGTTTGTAAAAAATAGAGAGGAGTGAAATGAAAAGTTGACCAATCTTTGTGAACCATTTAAAAAATTATAAACTTGTTGTTCATTCTGGTGAGTCGAGCAATTCAATAATGAGGTTTCGTTGAAATTAAAGGTGGAGCTGTAATACACAGTTCCGCCGAGTTCCACGTGTGGTGAAGAGAGTGTAACTAAGAGTTTTCTATTAACTAATGGCGAGGCTTTTTTTTATTCTGTCATGATAAGTCGTTCTGGCAGAACTCATTAAACGATTTTCAACTCTTTATTTTAATTAATCAGTCTTTAATAAAAATTCCACAAACCCTAATAATTTTATTACTTTTCCCTAATTTATTTCTTAATTATTTTTATTTAATAAGATGTTTGGTTGAAATTTAATAATATTTCGAATAAAATTTATATAAATATCTATGCGAATTTCTCTATAAATTAGCAAGTATGAAATATTTTTTAACATAGATGAAATTTTAGTTTGATGTTTTTTTAATTTTTCTAGATTCATAATTTAAACAATATATATCAAATGAAGATGATGATGTTTCTTTATTATTTTGAATGCCATTAGGAAAATCGGTAGTTTTCATAAAACAATTTTTTTTATGATAAATAAATATTGGTCAGGGGATAAATTAGTACATTATCATCTTGAGGGCAAGTGTGTTCAATTCTCTGACGTGGCAATTTTTAATTCGACCCAACTTTTCAAACTTTTCCATTAATAACACAAAAGAAAAATTTCCATTTGCCATTCGGTTTTATTTAATTTATCATATTTTATTTAATTTTACCTTAACATTTATTGGAACATTATTATATTTTCTTATCTATTGAGGTCTTAAGTATATAAAAATGTAGAAAAATTGTAAAAAAATTAATAGATGTAACGTTCGTTAATAAAAAATTAAAAAAATATATTTCAAACTATTTTTAGCAACACTTTCGTCAATAATTTCTTTTTACAAAAAATAAGTTCGCTATTATTTTTCAATTTGTTTTGAAATAAAAATTCAATTTGTTAATAAATATTTCTTTTAATATAAAATATGGTTCATTAAAAGTTTTACCTGTTGGCACAGCCAAAAAACTTGTTTACCATTCTGAGTGTTCGTATTTGAATAAAAAACGATTTGTTAGGTAAACATATCAACTGGCAAAAAAGATATAAGTATCAAAAAAAAAAATTAGGATTACAAAAATGCAAATTAAAAATAAAGAAAAGCTAGAAAAATGATCAATAAATTTTCAAATGAGAAATTTTCAACAAAAACAAACAAACAATATTAATGTTTGAAAATTTGCACTAATTCAATGTTGTTTCAATTACACCAATGAAAACGCAAATTTCATTCGGCTAATTAAATGATCAATTAATAAAACACAAGCCTAAACGAATTGGAAAGCAAATGATTTCATTTCATAATTTCATATTTATTAATTCGGACGAATTGCAAGCGCAGTTTGATCGAGCAAACATCTTTACTGTAAACACGGGGCTTTTAAATATTTAATTTTCAAGTTACAAGTTGTTTTATTATCTGCGTGGTTAATTAATGCCGAGACCTGCGGTGCAGATAATTTTATCTTTCTGCTGAGATATAAATTTAACGAGGTAAACTTTATTATTTGAACGAACATTTGATTTTTTTCAACCAACACTCTCTCTTTTATTAAACCCCATACATTTTTTAATATAAGACTCAATTTCAAAAGACAAACAAACTTTTTTACACCGAACAGTAAAATCAATAAGAAATAAACAAAAATAAACAACAAAATGTATTTTTCAGTTTCAAAAAATTCATTTTTATTAAAAACGAAGAGTAGAGCAAACAAAAATTTACAAAACAAAATTGACCAACGGAATTCGTTAAGCAGGGATGGTGACTAGCGACTATAAAAATGAAATTCGTTACTGTTTAAGTTTTGGACGTCAAATAATGTTCTTATCGTGTGGATTCAATTGAAAATGAATTATTGCAGCCAGAGCCGACATTAGCACCGATATTCATTGATTTGATTTCAAACTGCAGTCAAGTTTCTGTGAAGTTCGCGCGATTGAATTTTGTTTGCCAATCAGCTGACGAAAAAGCTCCTCTTTGTTAGTTCATTTCCAGCGGATTATCGAGCCCCTGGAAATTTGTTTTACGTGTTTTTTCTGCTGATGAAACGGTTCGCCAGGTTTTGAATTTAAAAGAATCTTCTTTTTTTTCTTCGTCCTGATGATTGTTTGAAAAAATTTACAGAACCATTTAACCGATGATTTTTCATACGTAAAATCATTTACAAACAATGCGACTGAATTTTAATGACCCCCCTAATTTGTATTTTGAATTCAGATATTTAATTCTATTGATTTATTAATGATTAACATTCTTGTATGATACAATTTGTGATTGAATCATTCATAATTGTTATATCATATAGTATGTAAAAATACGTCCGATTCGTCATTGACAATTCATATACATTTATAAAACCTTGAGATGTAACTAAATCATAAAACCAAAGTTGATACGATTTTAATTCAAACAAAATCGTTACAGGCTCGATTGACAATAACAACAAACAATCTTCAANTTTTTTTTTTTTTCAACATTTCATATCATACAAAAACAAAAAAAAATTTCATTTACAAATGTCAATAACAATCTTCATGTCGCAAAAATTCATATCGAAATTCACAATATTTTTTTCAAAATATATATTCAACTACATATTTAAATATAAATGATATTTGTAAATATAGTATATGAAATATAAAAATTTCAAAATTATCAAATGTACATTTCATTTATGTATTCTTAAATTACATTTAATTAATTAATAATTTATTAAAAATCTTAGACTTTAATTTTTTTTTACAAATATCAACAACAATTTTCAAAATATATATTTAAATAGAAATTATATTTGTAAATATAATACGAAAAATATATAAATTACAAATTTATCAAATGTACATTTCATTTATGTATTCTTTTAATTGACATTTTATCAATTTACAATTTTATTAAAAATTTTAGACTTTAATTTGTTCTTTTTTTTTTTTTTCTAAAGTCAACTGGTCGCAGCAGAAAAAACAATGTAAAAGCAATAAAAGGCGTTTGAGCGAGGAGGCTGACGAAAAAAAAAGAAAAAAGAAAAAAACGTGAAAAATCAGCATGTAGTTCAATGCCAATTGCCGAGCATTACCTTTTCTAAGCCAAAAAAAGTGTCGGGGACAGATAAAGAAGAACCGAAAAAGTTAGAAAACCTCGGATCCTTGAAAACTGTGCAATCAAATTTGCAATCCGACTGATATAATATCCATAAGCGATTCATCCTGTCGGATCATGTGTGTCGGGGGCATCGCGCAAAATTATTCGCTGCATCGCACGCACGTCTTTCATCGTTGCAAATCAGCACAAAGTGACTGTTAATAACATTATAAGCGTTTGCATTATTAACGTGTCTTTACGGCACTGACGTTGATCAATTATCCCCCTGACGAAAAATGTGTGCCTGTCACACACAGTGCTTCGAACTTCTCTCTCTCGCTCTATCCCTCTCTTTATCTCGCGTCGTCTCTCTCTCACCCTCTTGTTCTTGGCGCAACGCTGCGAAAAACACGGAATCGACAACGATGAGAAAAGGTTATAAATAATCAAACGGCAAATAAACGCTGGATAATGATGAAGTAAACAAAAAAGTTGGACAGAGAGAAAGAGAGGGCGAGGGAAGAATTGATTGGAATTGGCGAGGACGGGAAAAATAGTGTCGGGGGAGGGGGGAGGAGGGGCAGATGGAGTCGCACCCATCGGGTGTCGCGCACCTGCTTGGCGTTGTCGTTGAGGTCGTCGGCGGTGCTGGCGAGGACGTCCTTGGCGGCGTCGTCCACGTGACAGTCCGTGTCAGCGTTGTCCGGCGGTGCCGCCGACGGCCCGGAAGCCATGTTGAGAGTCGGCGGCGAGTCGGGGTGTCGCGGATTGGCGCTCATGTTAAGGCGCGCATGATCGCGCTATCTCTCTCTCTCACACTAGCAGGCCACACGTGCGAGAACGCTCTTGGCGATGAGGCTGCGTCGCTGTTGTTCGTAACGTCGCACCAACACCACCTATAACTAACGCCTGTCACTAGTTCATGTTCCACGGGGCAGCGCCGCGCCTTGCTCCGCGCGAGACGTCAGACCAACAGCAGCCCAACGAACGCACTCACGACGCCCGTGCCGCCTCCGCGCACACCGATCGAGCTGAGCTCAGGGGCATCGTCGAGCCACAACAATTGCGATTCCACCATCGACGACGCAGTCCCCAGCCGCTGGCATTCGTCACGGTGCTGGCACCCCGCGCTGGAGAGCAAGCGCCGCGAGAATAAAACCTGCTCCCCCGCGCGTCATGGCCGACCCCGCGACAAACGGACGGACCAATGGGAACGCGCCCGCGAATATTTGAATTGCCAAATTGAACAGACGGTTCAGCCAGGCGTTTTTGAGCTGGTTCCAGTGTCATGATCGAAGCAAAACCCTTTTACAATCACAATAATAAAGAATAAGCTATTTTCACTAAACAATTTCACAGTGTTCGAGTAAATCTAAGTATAAATTAATTATAAATAAAGAGATTAGTAGGACATGACACTTAATGTATATATACGATTTGTGACTGACTAAGATTTGTTACAAACGACTGCTGACTAGATTTTTGAAGAGCGTAAATGAAAAGCCGAAGAAGTTCGAAAGTAACTGCTATGGAAAAGTAATAGTCGTCGTACATTTCTCGTAGGGTTGTCGAATGGAAATAAGTTAAACAGTTTATATCATGAAGTTTTATAAACGTTACACAATAACTCCAATAGAAAACTTTACCCTTTATGTATTTATTATAATCCTGAATTTTGAAAAAAATTCAACTAATTTAAAGTCCTTGCCCTATAAAGAGTTAAGGTAAATGTACCTAATACGGTTATAGTGTACCTAGTTGTGTTATTTTTGTTTAAAATTTATTTATTGTGTTGTTGTAGAGGTTTTTCGTAGAAATCATTGTTTATTTACATCTTGAAACGAAAACTTGTGGTTTTTTTATGCTACGAATTTTTCATGTTTGCAGCACATCACAATCTTCTCAGTATTTGGAAAAACAACAGTTATTAAAATTGTTATCAACAAAATTTTTGGACTCTGGGGCAGCAGTCTTTACACATCACCTAAAAATAAGAAATTTAATGAAAAATTGTTTGCCAAACATTTACGATTAATTTTTATCTGTTACTTACTCCATATTTGAAAATTCTTTACAATTTTTGTGATAAGAAAATTACTTAGAAAAAGACAATTTGAATAAATAAATACCCTCGTCAAATATTTAGTGTCTGCACAAACATATGTTAATTTATAAAAAAAAATACAACAAAGCTGATAAACAATCAGTTTCTGTAAAAACTCATGCTAATTTATAAAAAATAACAAAACAAAAACCATAAACAGTTACAAACATACATATAAATCATCGTAGTTTTTTATATTTAAAAACAATGCTTATCACATGACGTGTTCGAGATCTCATTTTTTTCAATTTTCTTCATCGATTCGTAGCGAAATAAATAAATATTGACTCTTTCGTAACAAAAATAATACTTCCTTTGTTACAAACAACTGGGGTTGATTTTTGTCTCGAATTTTCTAGTGTTCATATGAAGAACAAAAAGTGACACATGTGAAGTTAGCAACGCATGAAAACGCGGCTTGTACCAGCAGGTCCTGGATTTTACAGAAGAGAGAGAGAAAACCATCACTGACATGACACCCTTGTCCATGATATTGCGTCGCAGTTCTCGTTCTAACAATCAAAACACAGCTGAAACGATCGACTGAAAAACATTCAGCGAAAAAGCGAACCGCAACCTCGAGACAGTGAACCTGGCGTGGATAAAACGAGAATGTCAGACCTCAGAAGTTTGGAGCATCCCACCCTAAAGGTAACACAAATTACATTTTGACGTGTACGTTTTCTTTTGTTACCAAAACACTCGACCAATCGACTCCAATCAGCCTTGATGATTTCCTTATTTGTCAAATTTCTTTTCTTTGTCATCGATTTTACATAACCTTAATTTAACTGATTTGTTGTTTTTTTCTTTCGATTGACATATTGTCAGCGACTTTCACAACAAATGAAATTGTCACAATTATAAATTTCATAAAATCGAAGCACTGAAAAATATCAAAATAAAATTACTTTTCTAAACTAATTTGTGTAGTATTTTTTATTTTTTTAATATATATAGTAATGTTTGTTGTTGGTTTATTTCAGGTGCCCTATGAGTTACTAAACAAAAAATTCAGATATGCTCAAAAAACGTTAGACCGTGAAGTTTCCCATGTTCAGATGGTCGCAAATGAGTTGGAGAAAAATCTTGAAGATGAAGATGGCAAACCCGTGGAAACAGGAGAAATAACACGTCTCTTGGGTGGAGTGGTTGCCAGACTTCAAGTAAGTTATTACAATCAATAACAACATTCTGTCAACTACACTGATAGAAAAAAAAGACACCCTAGTCGAAGTCAAAAAATAGGCCAAGTTCAAACTGCTGTAACTTATGTGATTTTCATCATATTTGAAAGATCTTTTTTTGCAAATGGAAAATTAAGAGGATGGCATCCCAAAAATAACCAAAACGTGAAAAAATTGAAAAAAATTTCATTCCGTTTCTGATACTTAAAAGTATCCTCTTTTGTGCAGTGTGTTTGTTTTTTTAATATACATTGAAAGTTGATCAAATTAACAATTCATTCAGACGGATAAAAAGCTTTTCCAAGATAAATGAAACTTTGCATTCGTTTTGTTTCAAAAACTTATTTTTTACCGAATTTCTGAATGAGCTCAGAGCTTCTGAAAATGCTCCTGGGCGCCCAATTTTTTATTTATTTATTTATTCATATTAATAGGCAGCATTATAACTGTTTCTCCTATATAGGATATATAACACATTTTCATTTACATAATCGATAGTATATACATTGACAAATTTACAAAAGTGAAGTAAGAAAAGAAAGATATAGTAAAAAAAGAAGTAAAAAATAGTAATTTACAAAAGTATAAAAGTAAGAGTAAAAGAAGAGCATAAATTGAAGCACAGCCACGATAAGATGAGATGAGAGCGACTACAGGGGTGTTGCTTGGAGGCGAGCTTTGAAGGTCTCTGTGATCGAATTTCCTTCTTTTTTTTCTTTTAATTTTTCAGAACTTAATTGTCTTTCAAAATTATGGACGGATTTTTTTGAAATATTTTTTCACAAAGTTATAAACAATAGAGTAAAAAAATGGATTTTCGGCATTTTTGTCTTTCCGAACATTACATACATTCTGTTTGTTTATACATAATAAAAATTTGTACGTCATTTTTAAAGTCCTCTTATTGACGAACAAAATAGCGGCAAGAAAAACTAAATTGAACGAAATTTGAGAGCCCAGGAGCATTTTAAAAATGAATTTTTCATTGTATTTTTATTAATAAACAATTGATGCAGATTATCAAAGAGGGACCTAAACTTTATTAACCACAAGAAAATGAGCCATTTCGAAAAAGTTTGGTTTTTGTTATTGCAAATGATCTATAACAAAAAAACATTTTCATTCTAACTTTAGATGAGTGTAGCAGGAACAATCGCCATTATTTGAATGTTTGCAATAAAACTACTGCTATAAAACTGAAATAAAACAAAATAAAAGAAAAAAAAGTTTTTTTTCGGATGTAAAATGGTGAAAAGTTACGACCAATTGAAAATTACATTGCATTCATACTGTTATTGGTTTGAAAAAATTGAAAAGAATTGAGATCACAACTTATCATCTTTAATTTTTGTTTGGGAATCGATAGGTCCTTAAACGCAAAGCTGAAGAATCGATCTCAGAAGAACTGCAGGCTGGCATGGTCTGCAAGAGACGACTGGACCATTTGAAGGAACACAGCAGCTCCTCAGAAAGTGCTGTTAATCAATGGCGAAGGCAACGTCTCGATCGTATGCTGGTGGAATACTTTTTGCGAAAGGGTTACTACAAAACTGCCATGAAATTGGCCGACACCAGTGACCTCAGAGACCTCACTAATATTGGTATAACAACAAAATAACAAGACATGAATTTTTTCAAAATTTCTTAATAATTGTTCAATGTTATTAAAAATAAAGAACACATTATGTAATTTTATTCTGTTTCATAAATTGCAATACATGTTTTGACTATTTTTTAAAGTTGCATCATGTTTTGTAATTCCAAAGTATTGTGAAAGAAAAACAGAATCATATTTTGTAATTTGACATTAAATGTTTACTGAATCTTTGTAACTTTATGAATGTATAATTACAACATTACAAAACACTGCATAATTACAATTTTGTTTTTTGCAGATGTCTTTCTAGTGTCACGAGAAGTTGAAAAGTCGCTAGCAAATCATGAGACGGCGCGTTGTCTCAGCTGGTGTCACGACAACCGTTCGAAACTTCGTAAACTGGGCAGCACAATGGAGTTCAACTTACGTGTGCAAGAGTTCATTGAACTCGTGCGAGCTGATCGCAGACTCGACGCAGTCAAACATGCGAGGAAATGTTTCGCAAATTACGACGAGGGTCAGTTGCAGGAGCTCCAAAATTGTATGGGTCAACTGGCTTTCCCTGCGGATCCTTACCTTAGTCCTTACAAAGATCTCCTTGACGAGAAAAGGTACAATCAATAAACAAAACAAATCCAAAAGAACAGACAAATTTTATAAAATGTGTCTCAAAATGTTCCTTTGAAACAGTATATGTACTTTTGATATTTAAAAGCAAGGAGTGGAACGGTCCCATCTTTACAAGTTGTAATAGTATAAAAAATGCTGCGTAAAATTGTTTGTCGTTTTTAAATTTCTGTCATTGGTTAAGTTGTTTTAAATGTTATTAATATTTCATTTCTTTTCTCTTATAGATGGGACAGACTAATCGAACAATTTCGACACGAAAACTACAGGCTGTACCAATTGGCGAGTCAGAGTGTATTTACAGTGGCACTGCAAGCAGGATTGTCTGCGTTGAAAACACCTCTGTGTTACAGTGCAAGCAAAGAGGGAAGAAATCCAAGTTGTCCCGTATGCAATGAAGCGTTCAACGAGCTGGCAGAGCCTCTGCCATTTGCACACTGTACGCAATCAAAATTGGTCTGCAGTATCAGCGGAACGCCTCTTAATGAGCACAACTTACCTATGATGATGCCTAACGGTTACGTTTATGGCGAACAGGTACTTTTTTTTCTCTCCCTCCTACTTCTAGTATTTACACTCGCTTGTGTTATTTAAGGTGGTTCTAGTAAAAAGGCGTTTATGTCAGAATTTCATAAACTTTAAATCAGTAACTCTAGTGCTCTATTCAGTAACACACATTTGTTAACAAAATTTTAGAACGATTGGCCATTTCGTTTGGAAGATATTTGTCTTTGAAAATCAATGGTTTTGCATTAGTCGGTGTCGGAACAGAAATTATTTTTTGTTTTTATCAAACGAGATGTCAGATTTTTTTCAAAAAACTACCATAACTAAGTCTAGATATTGAAGATTACTGGGGAAAAATTTAAAAAATATTGACCTTCTCATTTAGGAGCAATTATGTTAACAAAATTTCCAATTTCAAAATGGCTGATTGTGATTGGTCGGTTAGGTACGATTCGATAAAAAAGTTTATTCTCACAAAACGTAAAAGTCATTTGAAAATCATCAAAAAATTCTTGACATGCAAAAAGTATAGTATTTCAAGATTGTTTTTTTATATTTTTTCCTATATTTATATGAAAATTTGTATTATAAACTTTTTGCTTTGATTATCATCCTAGAACCACCTTGAATAATGTAAGGTTTTTTATCGTTCAGATCTGTATGAATGTAAGATGTGAATTGATTGAAATTGTTTTTTCAGGCTCTGGAGAAAATGGCTCAAGATAATAACGGCACAGTAATATGTCCCAAGACCAAAGAAGTATTTCCATATAAGAAAATAGAAAAAGTGTACGTAATGTAATACAGGCCGAGGAAGCTCCGATCACGTATCTCCCGTACACCATGAATTTTGTTCATTCAGTGTTTAGTGAATTTGTTTATCCATCGTTTAGTGCTGTTCTAGCCGACACATTGCAATCGCTTCTTTCAGAATGTCATCGAGGATGAAAACAATATCGTATCACTCTTCTTGTTTCATGTTGCCAATTAATAATCGTAAATTTAAGGATACCTATGTTCAACTTAATGAATCACTGTAAAAAAAAACAACGTGTGAAATTCAAATAGAATCTATATTTTTTAGAAAAAAAAGCAATCAAACAAACAAACTGCGGTTATTTGTCAGACCCTTTTTTATTGTTCTCTCAATTCAATTTTATATAATTACAAACATTGTGTCAACTCGTTGCTCATTTTCACACGGAAAGAAAAGTTTAAGGAGGAGCTTTAATTTTAATTGATAAGAAATTAAGATAAGAATTTTTACGTATCATAATTTTAATATCAACTTAGGACGAATAAATAAATGTTAACAAATTAGGGTAATTTATGTGAAAATATCTTAACATATTCCTTTTTAATGTTTTACAAATTCTCCTACAATTTTTCTTCCCGTGCAGATGTAACCACTGAACGCGCGCAACAATTTTTGTTTTTCTCACGCATCTAGGGGATTCGTGCTTTTGTTTACAGGCATTGAGTTACGAATTTTCGTTCGACACGTTTTTCAAACAATCATTTTTGTTCCATCGGTACAAAAAGGATGAGCGTCGACAAAGTTTTGAACATTTGGAGACGATGAGGTTGCATGAAAAAATGATTAGCTTACGAACTAATGATGGATGCAACATTTTCTAGATCGATATTGTTAGAAAAATATTCCTTCTACGCTAAGTTCAATTCTACCAATGGCAATTCGGCCGAAAGATTCCAAGGTCGAAACAATTTTTCAACGAGCCACTCTTTCATTTGTACCTTTGTGAATCTTTCGACAGATCTAAATTGTAATTTGAGATATGATTTATTGTCATCATTGCTTGCTGTGGAGGATTGTCCGTGTTAGGAGTTTGGACTGGAAAATGCCATAAGCCTAAATCGCGTGACGTTTTTTGTCTGCGTTGTAAATGGTGGCTAAATATATCATTATATATTCCATTGTTTTTTGTTAATTTTTTTTCTTGGATTATTTGAACGAGTGAATGGTAACAGTAATGGAGCATGAATTACCCTGAATAATGTCGCTTACAACATAGACGCCCGGATTTCTTTCTTAATTACACAAATTGGTTTTTCATTTTTCATTTTTTTTTTCTATCGAGAACTAATACTTTCACGCAATCACAAATGTGTTTTCAACAAATTTTAATTACAATTTTACATCACCATGCGGATTCAACAATCTTTCAATGAAAAACTTTCATAAACATTGGACAACAAAATTTTGCCGTTAACAATTTTTTTAATGACAACTTTGGAATTTGTTCAAATCCTTTGGTTAAAATCCGGGCTCGCTTAGCCTACACTTTTCGAGCCTACAATCGCACAGCGGGGGAGCGTAACGTACAACTGGTCTGTCCGCGATTCATGAAAAAATGTAAAAATCGACGTTTAAAAATGTACATAAAAATTTGTCATTACATTTACGTTATATATATATTTATATATAATATAGAATATATCTATGTACTTTTGTTTTTCTTTGTGCGAGTATAAAAATGCAATTAAAAAACACTGACGTTTATCTTACGCATAATTCGATAACCCGAGACAATCATTCTCAACAGTTACAAATGTTTGATCGTCTCAGATTAAAAACAAAAACTGGCTTCGACTCTAGTTTTCTTTTTCTTTCTTTCTTTTCTATTAAATAAACTGCAATCAAATCGTATGATTGAGCATTATTGGGAGGATATTAATTACAAACATTACAGCGAGTATAAACTATAAAAAAAGTTAAAAAAGAAACCAAAAAAAAAAAGGAGAAAAGAATCCTTAATAAAAATCTCATAGTACCGGGTATAGATTAATACCCCAATTGGTACGGTAAAATTCTTCATTCGTAGAGTCAAAAAGCATGTTTGCGTTGCAGTCGGATGTTCTGCAACTTTCAATGACCAAATGATAACAATTGTGCGCTTGATTTCAATGAGCTTGACTTTCGCGGATGCAACAAGCCTGGATCCACAAATTAAGGCGGTTCAGTTTGGTTTGAAAGTCAAGAGAACGTCTTCTGGATGACTTCAAAATACTATCCAATACTATCGAAGGACCAGCTTGTGACGATGCAGGGCATCGTCGAGGCGAACATCAGTCCGCTGAATACTCCCGTGATCAAAGCTGCTGCGCCAAACATACCAGCGGTCGCTGCGTGTTTCGGCTCGACTTCCCTAGAAAAAATAAATTCATACATTTGTATTAATTTTTGCATACACACTTTTATATATTACATTTTTTTCTTTAAATATATTTTCATACAATTAAGGTAAACGTATCTATACAATTTTATTGTACCTATTTAAGTTATTTTTGTTCAAAATATATTTAGAAATTGGAGGCTGTGCAAATAGTATATATTATAAAAATTAATAAAAATCTAACACTTCGTGCATTTCAAATGATTAAACAATGATCCAAAATGAGAATCAATTTTATAACAAACTTAACACAAATAGGTACACTCCCTCACGGATGAAAATATATCCGCCAAAATATATTCCATTTTATTATACTTATTGCCGCTTTTTATAAATTTTTTATATACAAAATATATCCCTAGTAAAAAAGAAAAATAATAATGACAATATATTGAAAATATAGGGGCTATATATGATCGATATAATGAGCATATAGAAAACATATATGGCCAATATATAAAGCTTATATTGTCATATATGGTGATTTATCCGTATAGCTAATCGAAAAATTCAAAATTTTTCATTAATATTGACATTATAATGAATCGCCATTATTACGTTTTCTGTATGACCACTATATTGTCATTATATTGACAATATATTTCCATTATAATGATCATATATGAGTCATATATGGTTCTCGTAACATTATATTTTCCTTTTTACTAGGGACTCTATTTTATAAATTTATATAATGGAATTTATAAAAAAAGTATAAATTAAATATTATACTTATTGCCGGAATATATTTTTGTCCATTCGGGTGCTATAACCGTATCAGGTACGTTTACCTTACATATTAATTATTACATTACAATATTAACAATAATTTTCTGAATTATTTTTGAACTGATGAAAAAAGTTGTTTTTGTATGGTTTAGAAAATATACGAATTGAAAAGTTGGACTGAGACTGTCGGACCCGCATGAATTTCTACAGAATTAACAGTCCAACTGGTGATTTCGCAAAAACAATGGGAAATTACCTCGGACAATACATCATTCCAAGCGATGAGAAATAACCGTTTGTGAGACCCATTGCAATTGCGATAACAAAATATGCCCAGTCGTTGTTTATGTATACGGGCATTATTCGGTTCAGATTCAGTGGTTGGTAGTTGCACATCAGGAACAGCGGGATAAACAGTGCTCGCAAAGCCACAAAGATGATCAGGTAATTTTTCTTCGGCTGGAAATTGAAAACAAAAATTGTTAGTCAATGTTCTGAAATTGCATTTTGTAACGTAACTAAACTTCAGTCTTACTAGTAGAACATGCAACCGTTTCTTCTGCAAATTTCATCCGCAGATTTGAATTGAATCAAAAAGATGATTAACATTTGATAAAAATTTTTTCTTTTATTGATAGGAATGGATTTGTAAATTTGGATTCGTACCCATTGGACGAACGAAGCAAGCAGACTGCCCAGCATGGCCGTGATGTTAAAAGTGAGGAAGCACATCACACTTGGATAATAATCTTCAATCACAAAGAAATTTGGGTCCGATTTTTTGATGCTCCCATGAACTCCTGGGAATACTGTCAGGGTGACGAAGAAGACGAAAAAGATGTTGAACAATTGTATCGAACACTTTCTAAAGATCTTGAAATATGGGATGCTCGTGTTCGATGTTTCCATCTTCTTCTTCTCTTTCTCGAAGAGCAATTCATGGTACCTGTAAAATCTCTGCAAAGGAGAAACAAAAAGTTCAACCATTAGTAATAAAAATGTCCAACAAAAATGGTAACAAAAATTTGCAAAATGATAATAAAAATACAGTTTTAATACACTGTTTCAAGTAATTGGTTTGATTTGTTTTAACAGCAATGATAAACTGATTTGCATAGATTAGCAGGTTTCATTTGATTTGTATGATCAATAGAGGACTCGTGACCGGTCTGATAATGCGACTTACATTTATTGGCAGGGCGAAATAAGTGTCGAAACACGCGAGTAATATAAAGATGGCTGTGATGAAGTAATAAATCGCAGCGGTTCGATGATTCGGAGCAATTACCAAGCTCAAGAAGCTGATAATCGCTGTGAGAGTGCCGCTGATATTCTGAAATTGATTGAAATTTTATACATTAGTCAGACGTTCCAAGTTCCATCGCAATTTCATACGACAAAATATTGTTTGCTTACCGAACCGAGAACGACCGCTCCTGTGTACTTGATTGGCAATTTAGCTGCCATACCAAAGACGGAATTTTGGTAAATACCGTTTGCAGCTGAAAAATGTCGAGTTGTCATTTAGTTTCATGGTTTTTCAAATGGGATTCAATTGGCCCCTCACGGATGAAAATATGACCGTCAAAATATATTCTATCATATATATAATAATATATATATATTATATATCCGCCAAAATATATTTTATTTTATATTTTATAAATTTATATAATGGAATTCATAAAAAAATATAAATTCAATATTACAATTATTGCCGGAATATATTTTCTACATGAGACATATATTCTATTATATATATAATAATATATATATCTGCCAAAATATATTCTATTTTATATTTTATAAATTTATATAATGGAATTCATAAAGAAAATATAAATTCAATATTACACTTATTGTCAGAATATATTTTCTACATGAGAAATATATTTTGTTTATATTTTAAAAATATATTTTCGTCTGTGCGGGCGGATAATGGAGAATGCTGTTTAATTACTGTTCATGATGACAACAGAGATCATCGTGATCCAAAAGAAAGCACTCGGCCAGGTTGACGAATCTACCATCGCCAAAACGACCGTGAAGATGAAGATTACAACCTGTATGAAAATTCCCCATACGATTCTCGTGTTCAGATTTCCCCTACAAAATAAAACAAAACCATATTATATACATTCAATAATATTACAAACTCACAAGACAAATAAAAGTACAAAAATTAGTCAAAAATAATATAAAAAGAATGTCTACTTTCTAATTATAATTATTTTTTATATCAATATTAAAAATACCAAGTGGACCAAATTTGTTTACAATTTTTGAATCTGTTAACATAAATTACAAGTTACAAAAATAGCTAAAAACAATAGATTTTTAACATTTAAGAATATTTTCAAAACACAAAAAGGGGAAGAAATTTTTGTAAAATTTATCTTACGTCGATATAAAAAGACTTGAAACAACTGCAAACCTTTTGATGGTTAAAACCGAAACACAAAGTCAAAGTAAAAATTTCCATTAAACAAAAATTCGTCGTGGTAAAGTCCATCGCCGAAGGATTAAAATTTGCATCGATAAGTTTAATCACTTCTCGACTTAGCATAATCGCAACATCCTCAAAATAAACATCTTTGGTGCGCTACAGATTCCCTGGTACTTTTAGCATTAAAACGATATGACTATTAATGAATCCTGTTTTAAGTACCCGAACTGTATGAACACATTGATCCAGTTGAACAACAAGTTGGGGATCTGCGAGGCGAACCCAACGTAAACCGGGAAGTTTGTTATGTAATTATTTTTGCTCCCCTGTGTAATTCGCCGACAACTTGAAGTCAACAAAGTACTGAAAAATAGAAGAACAAACTGTCACTATGAAATGATCTTTTTTTATATTTTTTCATTTTTTGTATATATATTTTAATCATTTTTCAAGGAGAAATATGCACTTGGATGGTTCAAAAAGTTGATTTCTTTTTGCATTTTCGTAATTTACAATATTTTAAGGTGGGATGCTCGGTACAGTCAAAATAGGGGTTTTCTTCATAGTCACAACTTTTTGTAATTTTTAAATATAAAAAAATCTACTAATACGAACGATTCTATAGTAAAATGAAAAAAAAAAGATTGTTTCTAACCTGAGATATTTTTTAGAAATTAGGCAAAATTAGTTGAATTAATAATTTCTTTACTATATACCAATGAATGGAGCTCACTATTAGGTTTATATTCTACATTAAAGGAATAATTTTTAAAATACTTGTAATTGTAGAAAAATGAAAAAATTTAAATTACCCATTGTGTCTCATTTTATATTACCATCTTGAATGTCTTGAAAACTAATCATCTCACGTCAAAAAATATTTATATACAAATATATGTGTTTTTAAGGGGACTGGCAACCAAAATTTCTATTTTATATTTGGCTATTTTCGCCAATAATTTTCAATTAATCGACTAGATTTTTTGTACATTAATAGATTTTAGGCTTCTTTTCAAGGATCTGCGGAAAAAAATGAAAAAAAGTTTATTATTTATTGTTTATTAACAAAAATGTGTTAAAACTGTCATTTGATACTTCTAGGCGCTCAAATTTGGGTAATTTGATTTATCACTTGGCTATTTTGTTTATAAGTTAAGGACTAAAATTGTACAACAGATTTTGATAACTATTGATTATCAGAAGTTACAATGAAAATGTAAAAACATATAAAAAAAGACGAAAAATGGATTTTTCACTATTTTATTTATAATTCAACGAAAATTTATTAAAACAAAATCTGTCTGTTAATTAGTAGATAACTAAATTCTGAACAATTTAAAAAAAAAAAAAAGAAGGTAAATTTGATGAGAATAGGGCCCAGAAACATTTGAAGTTTGTGAAAAATGATTAAATCAAAAAATAAAGAAAAACGAATTAAAGTTCAAAAAAGTATCAAAAAAAATCGATTATTTTCAAAACCGGTCATTTGGGGTTGCCAGTCCCCTTAAAAGGAAATCTAATAACTTTATTGAATTTCACTTATACCGCACCAATTATTGTGGATTTGGTACGAACTTTGTTTTCTAACGAAGTTCCCATGATAATCAAGGTGCGAATTCAAAATGGAACAGCCTGTATATCTAGATATGTAAAGGTGCCCATGTGAGAGAAAAGTGTAAACAGATAAAGTAAGAAAAGACAAGTAGGGTATATGTATACTATTCCCCTTAATTTTTCCTTACACTTTGGGCTGTGATGAACATGTTCCATGACGTAAGAACGCCAATCCCATGCAAAACCATTATCAAATAAACGGTTTTCAGTCTGTCCTTAGGTGGGTTAAGTTCGAGGTCGGCCTGGTCCATCGTGACTCCTTTGAAGTTCAGTTCGTCATCCGGAACACCCGTGCCTTCCCAACCTGGCGACAATCTCACCGGTTCTGAGCCTACAAACGAAAAAACAAACAAGTTACAATTGTAATACAACATCCATTTCATTAATCTTGAAAAAACCTGTTTTTTATGATTTTAAACTTCTTTTTTTGTTTTTGTTTTTTTTTTTTATTTTGCATAATTAAGTAACCGAACCAATTTTTTGTTATTTCAAAAATGAAATTACCGAGAGACGAACGTGTCTGAATTTATAATACGGACGTATCAAGTTTTCTTTGCAGCTGCATTGCGATAGTGACGAAAATAGATAACCTTTTTTTTCTTTTTATTTTATCAAAGATTCCATTTCATTTGAAATTAATGAGATTGATAAGGGGAATTTGAGTTTGGTTTTGCTCTCGGGTTGAATGAAAATTGAGTTGGAAGGCTCTCGTCCAATGAAAAAGCGGCGTTTGATAGATGGAACCAAGTTGTCTAATTTATTCAATTATTTATTGAATGGAGTTTATAGTGAACAATGGAGTGTAATTTCATTGACCTCCGTTCATTGGTTAACCGGCCGATACGAATACGATAGCGTTTATTATGATTCTTGTATTGGTTTATCCTATCCGCAGGGCATTCATATAACAAACTTTAATTCATTTTGTCATTTGGATTTTGCAGTCCAACAACAAGCCTAGGTTTTCGTGTTTAATTAATATTTGAAACTCCACGAGTCAAACAATATAAAGTTTGGAAACAAATTGACAGACCGGTAATGAGGAAAATTTGGTTATATATACTGTTATATATAATTGGACAACTATATTAAACAATTTCCATTCGATTTTGACAGTTTCAAATCCTATAAACAATTTCTTTATAATATAAACAAATTAATAAGAAATAGAAATTTATAAATATTTTAATATAAAATATGTATTTTTATATATGAATATATGTAACGATATATAATCGTATGTAAAAATGATGGAAAATGTAGAAACTAAAAATTATTTGAATTTTTGACAATCTCTAATAAACTGGAAATTTTTTTTGTAATTTTTGTGTATAAAAATATGTATAAATAGATATAAAGATATATAATCATATAAAAAAACGATTGAAAACTTCAAAACTAAAAATTATTTTGAATTTTGACGATCTTCAAGTTTTGAAAAATTGTCTTGGTAATTTTTATATATGAAAATACATATATAAAGACATAACGATATATATTTCATATATAAAAATGATGAAAAACTTCAAAATCAAACATCGTTTTCAATTTCGACAATCTTCAATTTTTGAAAATATTTTTTGCAATTTTTATATATAAAACCATATATAAAGATATATAAATATTTAAAGAAATATATATCCATATGCAAAAATGATGGAAAACTTTCAAATTAAAAATCCAACAATTTTTTTTAATTCCAACAATTCTCTTCAATTTTTTGATTTTGTTTCTCATAAAAAATGTTACTTTTTTTTTAATTTGTTAAAAATAATATACATAATTATCAGTTTCATTCTCATTTAAAAGTTACAAAATTTGAACTTAAGAATAAAAAAATTTCTTTTCTTTTCAAGCCAAACAATGACGTAATTTTGGAATAGATTTTCGTAAAAATAAATGGAATTATAAATTTTTATTTTCGAATAATAATTTGGAAATAAATATTTATCACAAGATTTTCATCGTTTTTTAATGGTTTTGTTTCGAAAATTCGTCAATCATCCAAAGTCTAGTATATTTAAATTTTTACCGTGACTATACAAGTGATGCGCAGAAGTCAAACGCGCAATAGATCTCTACACGTAAAGTTAGCAGTTGTCTCTAACGGCGAACTTCAGGCGTAACACTAACTTTTTTTTAAAGGGCTTTATGCATATTTGTCAAATATAAACATATACAACTATGTTGAAGATTCAGACGATTTTCTTATTGTTGAAGAATATTTCAAGACGTAAAACGTAGAGCTTCATTCATTTTCTTGATTTTTGATTTATTGCTCGATTTTTTCGGGTTAGAATTGAGGGTCTGGATGCAATAAGGGCATATGCGCTCGAACTCGTCCCGAGCGCTTTTCCAGATCGTGGGATTTTGACAAAAAATTGAAATGTCTCAAATTTGGAAAATAAAATACTATAATATTAAACATAACATGCCAAACATTGTTCTGAATTTACTTTATTTGTTAACATTAAAGTTAGATATTAAATAATAAAAAATGCACGCTTCAAAAAAAGTATAAATCAATAGGTTTTTTAACCTAAAACTCACCATATCTCAGGCAATAGTTATCTGATTAACATTTTTTTTATTCTCCTAACACTCCTTGAAATGTTTTTTTCAAAAACTGAACTTCGCTGACTAATAAACCCAACAAATAATTAATAATTAATTTTTTTTTATTAGCGTTCGCATTCGTGTTTTCGTACATTCGGATTAAAAAAGTGTCGAGGGAAATTTAACGCTTTGCAAAGTGTAAGCATGAAAAATGTTTATTATCATGTGAAGCAAATATTGACGAAGTTTGAGATTAAAATATTGAAAACTGCTAAAGTTATAAACATTTGTTTGGAGAATGTGTATGTCCCTCTTAGCATACCATGGCAATTGCAGAGATTCAACGCAAATATTTATCCCTCAATTGTCGGATAAACGCGGCCACTACACGGAGAAAAGTGAAAATTACAGTGGTTAAACATTCGTCTGATATAAAATTCGATATATGCTTTCATGAAATGAAAGCTGAATATATGCTTCATCAATGACCCGTAAAATCATTCAATACTTAAAAACCTAACTCTAAAAATTTTAGTTTTTCCGCTTTGAATTCAGAATTTAAGTTTCACCATCAACTTTGTCATCCTCCTAACAGCGTGGACGAGTTAAGAGCGGACAACTTGAAGACTCTGATTTTAATAATAAATCCAACTGTAATAATGACTTACCTTTGACTCTAATAATAAATTTAACTATGTCCTGCTAACATAATGTGTGGCATTGGGGCCTGAATTTCGAAACAGTTGTACAGGATTTTGATTTTGATACATTGAGTCGAATCATGATAATAAAAGACTGTAGTGATTCAATGTTCAAAGCTGATCAATAATATTTTGGTGTTTTCAGAGCATTCATCCTAAGAGCGATCAGCAGCGCCAGCGGCTGGGTGAAAGCGTTAAAACTATCTTGTTGTTCCGAGCGCTCGATAAGGTAAGATTAAAAACTAAATTGAAATCTGGAAACATTTTAGAATTGATTTTTTATATAATATTCTTAATTTTTAGGAACAAATGTGCGATGTCTTGGACGCTATGTTTGAAAAAACGGTCAAACCTGGCGAATTCATTATTAAGCAGGGCGACGATGGCGATAACTTCTACGTTATAGAAAGGTTGATATGATTTTGTTTGGATTATAGTGTTTCAGATATAAAATGTCGCGTATACGCATCAATGGCATTACGTATCAAGTTACGTTAAATTATAATTCTTCACAGGTTTATTATATAAATTGAAATTTTTGATCTGTTTCATTTTCATATGACACTTAATCATACAAGGGCATTTTACATACAAAGATAATATTATACTACTGTTTTAATAAATCAAATATACAAATTAAAGAAGTAGTCAACACTGAAAAAAATATCTGGTTAAAATAACCAAAACGTGCTTGAATCAACTTCACAGTGGAGTATATTATTGAAGTCATACACATCATTTAAATGAAATACCTTTTTCGCTTGATTCTGTTGTTTCGTGGAGTAAAATTGATCCTGCAGTGAATTTCAATTTGGGAAACTAAAATTGACTCAATTCCATTGTAAGCCTCACTTGTATTAATTTATAACATAAATTCAACTCCATCATTCATTTGAATCAACTTATGATAATGTATTAAAAATTTGTATAGTATTTCAACTCATGGAAACATGAAAACACAAGTTACAAACATACAATATACACATACATACAATTCAAATTTTTCGAAAAATCGCATTTGCTGGGGATCAAACTGGTACCTAATATCGCAATATTACAACCTAAGCACTAAATACACTACGCTACGCACGCTTTATGTTTAAGAAGTAAAAATTTTAAATATCACTAGAAAAATAATTATACGAACGATCAAACTCGTGGAGTACCGTGTACTTCTGCGTAAGCTTCATTCAAGTAAACTTCATTACTACTTATTCCACTTGATTCAAGCATTTATTTCAATTTGTTTCAACTG
This sequence comes from Trissolcus basalis, assembly GCA_025266255.1. Lineage (NCBI taxonomy): Eukaryota > Metazoa > Arthropoda > Insecta > Hymenoptera > Scelionidae > Trissolcus > Trissolcus basalis. The sequence goes on along the minus strand of JAAMPD010001504.1, from coordinate 684 downwards.
TAATTCGCTTTATTTAAAAATATAACAGTCAATTAAAGTATGGGATAAAATATATTACTAAATTTTTTTTGAGTGAAGATACAAAGTCATGTTACATTTTGCGCACATCAGATATATAGTTTGGCTTTTGCACGAAGCCAAACTGTTCTCTTTCCTATGATCTTGGGATGTCTCAAAATAATGTGTCCCACGTTTTCTAGTATAACGTCGTCTAGTAGTTCTAATGGTCGGTCTCGATTCAAGTGTATTTTCTCAAACTATTAATCTTGTTGTTATCATCGCGTTTTTATTTTTAATATTGATTCAGTAATTTGCAATGTCATTATCATTCCAATGATCCTCATTCAAAAATAAAACGAACCTCATTGGTAGGAATTGAATCGTGAAACGATGAAATTCTATCATCCTGGAAGTATCAACTTTCCAATTGGATGATTTCTGAAATTACTCAAGACTTCTTAAACTTCTGAATAAGGACCGAACTACCAAAAAGCTTTAGAAGAAGTCATACTGATGACTTATGGCACAAATATAATAAAGAAAATTAAAATCATTGGTACACAGAGAGAAATGTGCCTCGAAAAATGCTCAAAACAAAAGCGGAAAACGCATTCGTAAGATAGGACTGAAATTCGGTAGAATTTCTTATATGAAAATCGCTCCGATCCGAGCTGATTTTCAGCA
>JAAMPD010001503.1:0-23675 GCA_025266255.1 Trissolcus basalis | reverse complement strand
CGACGGTTCTAATGTAGCTTAAATTACTGGCTGTTTTCATTACATCAATGAGTGATGTAGAAATAGCGCTGAGTGATGCGTTAGAAAAATTTTTTTTCTCACATCACTCATTGATGCAGAAACGTTAACCAGTAACAAACTTTTCGCTGCGTGCATGACACGTAATGTTTTTGTAAATAATATATAGAAACGAATGGAAGACACATGATTATTCCACTAAAATGGGAACTATTAAATGTAATTTAATTACAAGAAAACACAAACGTTCAATTTTTGTAATTTCGTGTCACAATGACTTGTACTGGGCGAATGTGAGCGAACGCTTTCTCATCTCGCGCTGCGTGCCGTGTCCAATCGCGATAATGCCATTATGCGAAATGCACGATTTGCATATTTCAAATACCGCTGCCACAGGAAAGCATAAACAACTCCGATGAAACTGGGTTTCCTCAAAAGATGAGTTATACACGCAAAAGATTTACGAAACGCCGTTTGCCACCCAGAGTTTTGTATATACGCGTGTTTAACGGCGCGCGCTCTGCTATACATTTATCACTTTCACAACGATATTTATAAAACGGGCATGAGAAAAAAAAAACATCTCCCTAATAGGCTGCTTGCGTTCAAAACAAAAGCACCATCCCGAATAGTTGTACGAAATGTTGATATCTTTTTTATATACCTCGACATCACACCAGAAGTGTTTCATTTTTTAAAAACGCGTTCACGAATTTAAAGTGCCATTCAAAATTGATCTTTACAGTATACAAATCAAATTTCAAACCACCATTTCTTGAAATCGTATCAATTTGTTTACATTTGTTAATAATGAAAATTGTTCGACCGAGACAAATTACAATATTTATTAAAATATTGAATTCTTTTCATTTTCAGTTTTCTTTTTTTTTCGTAATAAAACTGTTATTTTTGTTTACCTGCTAAATTATTTTTCAAATGTTTTCTAGTTTGATTAGAAATAAATTAGAGTAAAAAAATATTGATCGTGTTGGTCATGGGGGTTAAGGACCTGCCAAGATTGGAGAGAGCTAAGAACTGATGAGAAAAAGGAATAGAGATGGATGTTTTGGATCCAAACGAGGTGGCAGTTGATGGGTGTAAACGGAAGATAGGATCACATGTCGTTTTCACTGTATGATCGGTCGGCTGGCGGCTTGCTTTTATATAACATGGCTCTTCACGGTATTTCTATTTCGTTTGATCGTCACTCCCTTGGGATTTAATTATTTCCAGCCTCTGACCTCTCAGGGACAAAGAATTAAGTTCGTCAGGTAGATAAGTCGCGGTGTCAAAACAGAACTCGCCAGTCAACTGTCGGGCGCCCGAAATCGCAAAATAACAACAATCGACTTTGTTGACGAGTTTGCTGCTATCAGGTGCAGGACCACTATCAGTTTCTCGAACTTATTTGCCTGGTCGCGCCAATTCGCTTCTCTTAGATTGGAAAACGAGATTTCGGCTGACAGGATTTATGCTACGCGACGCACCGCGGGGTATCTTGTTGACGATTCTTGTTCCACACTGAGAAAAATGTCTCAGATTTCAGTGTCAACATTTGCGTAAATATCGGTAATATCGCTTTATGCAGACACCACTTACGAAAGGAGATCTCGGCTCATTCTCAAAGTCTAAACAAACATTTTTTTTCTAGTTCTTAAAAATTCCACCGGAATTCTCACACCTTTGAAGTTAGCTGCGGGAGGGTGATTGTTCCCTTCATAGTGTTACGGGTTTTCGTGAACAATATAACATCGAAGTTTCATCATGGTACGTTTTTATGTTATTTATTGAACATTTTCATTCTTCCGTCAGTTTATTCTATGCGAAAATTGAACAAAATTGTGAACATTCATAGGTTAAGTCCCTTCCCATAGGTTTATTTTCAAAATCAAAATAAACAATTACTTTTGCGGTTAGGAGAATATGGAAGGACGGGTTTGTTTACAAAAAAATAAGTCGAGAAGAGGTCTTCATGCAACAATATTTTATTTGTGAATAACAAATTCTGAATGACCTCCTGATCTTGGTTCATTTTTGTAAATAAAAACAATAAAATTGTAAACAAACATTTCAGATTCTGAATTTTGCTATTTTATTGATTTTGTTTCTACAAAAATGTTATAAAGATAACGTGTGATAATATTATATAATCAGTTGTTTGTATATTATTTATCAAATTTTATAGTTCGAAAAGTTGTCATTTTTTATACCATAACCTCACAATGAAAAACTGGTTAATTGATTTGAAATTCACTATCATTATAGTATTTTCCTTTATAAATTACTATAGAAAACGTAAAATATTGATCCAAACATGTTTTTTATGTTTCAGAAAAAAGGTTATTTGAAGTCACAATTACCCGGAAGTGTCACTTTTAACCCAGCCGAAGGTACAATTCTCATTTGTCTTCAACCATGCGAAAAAGTTGAGTTTCGCCTTGGTCTCGTTCCTTAAAAAAATGTTGGATTGAGAGAAAAAAAAAAAGTTGAAAATGGGATATCTCTTTGTACGGCGACTTTCGTGGAAGCCGTACATGCGAAGATAATTCATCAACAAAGAGCGGGACAAAGTTGACCGAGGCACGAGAAAAATGCCAAACATTCAATCGATAACTGCTGATTGATCCCCGACATTGAGACAGTTTCATTAGAAGCCCGGTTCTCGATGTGTGCCCGATAATTAAAAACACGTTTGTAGATCGGCCTCTGATAACAATCTGGCACTTGAAAAATGGCACCGATCTGCGTTTGTGTCGTAAACATCCCGAATCGGCTGTTACGTAAGCTCTTTGCTCCCCCTCCCCCGGCTATCTGCGACCCGACAAATTAATTCTCGTCTCTGTATATCTGAACGTTCGATCGCAACCATTTTCAGAAATTTTCTCAAAGCCGACTTGTTCTTTTACACCTTTTCAATAATCAATTTATTTAGCGGACCGGCTTTGTCCCCTTTATTTGGACAATAATTTATGTGCCGCTATAAAGAGCCGCTATCCACATCATCAGTGTCCGCTACTAAGTTCGGACGATGAAATACCTCGTCGATGACAGCAAATATTTACAGCGCTCGACACCGCGTGACGTCACACGTTTGATCGATTCGATCGAGCAACAACAAAAAAATGGCCGGTCGATTTTCACCTCGCGTGGGTTTTACGATTGTTTCGGTGTTAACAAAAACGATGACTCATGACCGCAGACGTAACAAAAAAACAAGGTCGCGCTTTCGGATCATGTCCACAGTTGTCATAAATATTTTTAAGCTTTTTACGAGAGATGCGGATTTTACATAAATCATACCACCGAAGCGCCGTCTGGAATTTTGACGCTAAGCCAACCGTTACCCGAAGAAGAAAATGTTAACAGGTCATTTATGGCCACTTTGTTCTTATCTTGAAACTTCTTTTTTTTTCAGAAACGAAAATCGATTTGGTTGTATATGTTTTGCCTTTCGAAGAAAAGGTCATGACAACTTTGACGTTTTACCTTGGACAAACAAACGATGACAGTGTTGTTTACAGTGGCATCTTCGGTTATCATCGGAGATAAGATTGCGTTGGGTTGTTTTCAAAAAAGGGGTTTCCACCGCGCGACAGTCAAGTCTCGGCCTGAATCCAAACGTAATTACCTTGCCGAAGTTACCTCTTTCGGTTGAAAAGTTACTTTCGACCCGAATTGACTCGGGAAAAAGATGCAACAAGAGGGCTCTAGGTCCCAGGTAGAAAATGGTGTTTACTGATGGATAAACTGATGTTGCTGCGATTTGTTTCATCTGTAACTGTTGCGTTTTGTTTGTGTTTTATAAAACGGCTTAGAAGATTGGCATGAACAAAAAAAAACAAAGAGAAAGTTTTTTTTTTTCGAATCACATACCTTTCTAAATCGATTGACTCAAAGTTTACAAATTCTTTTATTGAAAAATGCACGTTTAACAAGGAAAGAAACCATTGTTATTGAGAAAATTAGTAAACAATTGATGTAAACAAAGAGCACTGACTTATGTTTCTAACAAAAAAATTTTTTGCAGCTAACTTCAGACGTTGGTTTCTCCATTTAAGGAGCAAGGAAATGTTTTTAAATCAGGTTTGAATCAAAAGTCAAAAAGTAAATGAAAAACAATGAAAATAACTGATTTGAATGATAATAAGAAACAAAAATATTATCACTTGTTATTATTGATATTATTACTTCTTTATAAGTTTTCAAATGGCATATTATAGATTATGTATTGACTTGTTTTCTCAACAAACCTTAAAAAAAACGATCGCAAACGGTGATGTTGTAATTATGAAGATCTTATAGAATATTTTCCACACAATATTTTTCTGTTTAAAGGAAAACTGATTTGTATTGTTGGAAGTGGGTTAAGCTTGAAAAGTATGTAATTCTATAGCTAGTCTGGATGTGCGTGTTGATTATCGAGTGTTTTGAAGCTGATCGACAATATAGCAAGAGAGCGAATAAAGGATACGGAGAGATCGGCGCGGTGAGCTGTAAGGGTCGGGCGGATTAGGAGTTGGTTTAGAGATTTAGTCGTGTATGAGATTGTGTTGAGAGTTGGGACCCCCTGCCGGGGTATCGGTTACGCTTAAACCGCATTTAAGGGTTTCGAGCAAGCCTGTCTGGGACTTGGACGCGAGGTCCAACTCGGGCCTAACGGTGGCGCCAGGCAGATCCATATCTCGATGCGAGGTTTCGGTGAGTGAGACGCAAACAGGACCGTGCGACGAGGATGCCAGCCTCCGCGCAGAGCACACGGCCCATCACAGATAACATCTAATTTCGAGCCGGGTCTCCGGGCTGTTCCAGCGTGTATCCTAAGTGTCGCGCCAGCGACATTTTCTAAAGCCACCGGCTCGTAATATCACGCTGAAAAACATCCACTTTCAACAAGTAATCGAGACGTTTTTCAACGCTTGAATTGTTTACGTCGTCGTAATCATGTAACACGACAGAATATGCGAGCTGATATGCGTTTCAGTCATTTTCACTATTCGCCCTATCTCTATCAGCGCACCACTTTTGTCTGGAATTCATATCGTCGACCGATGGGATTTCGAGAATCCAGCTTCTACGAACGAGCCTATCTTCGCGAACGTCCCAGATTCTCCATCGCCTTTATGATTTCTAACATTTACAACTTGTTTGATCGCTTTACATTTTTTATTAAACAATAAATTAGATACTTTGCAGTGCAAGTTTCTGAGACAAAACAACAGTTCTAGAAGATCATATACTGTCCATATATTAACAATAGATTGATAATATATTATTTTTCATAAAATCATATATTGATAATATATTGACCATATACGGACTGTATATTGGCAATATATTGTCTATGTATGGTCAATATATGATTTTCAAATAATATATTGTCAATATATGTTTTATAAATGGACAATATATGATCCTTTTCACTATAGGGATTGGCGTATATATTTGGGAACAATTAATAAAGTAAACGTATACCCAATACGGTTACAGTGTACCTATTTGTGTTATGTTTGTTTAAAATATATTTCGAATTTATTTTAAAATTGAAGACTGTGCAAAAACATTTTATTTAAATTAATCGAAAAATAACACCTAATCTTTGCGCATTTCAAATAATTTGATAATTATCCAAAATAAGAATCAATTTAAAAAAAAAAATTTATTACAAAATATGTACACTATAACCGTATTAGGTATGTTTACCTTATATCTTTCCATATATGCAGTATAAACATATGTTATCATGTGGCATACTTGCAAACATATTTGTATAATGGGTACAAAGATGATAACATGTAAAATTTCTTTGTTTCAGAGGTAGTCGTGAGAGACATGGATCTGAGGACTGCGAAAACACCCACCCTTAAGGTGAGACGTAAGTCGTATAAGTGCAACAAAGATGGCGTTAATGAGGTTACTCGTAGAAATCATTCTTTGTTTACATCTTCCAACGAAAAATGTTGTTTTATTGTGCTACTAATTCCCCCATTTTTGTGGGTTCGCGCTTTTCTTAGTATTTTGAAACATAACAGTTATTATAATTTTTATAAACAAATCCCATACTGAAAAAAATGCTACCTTGTAGTATATTTAAGTTAAATGAAGTAGAAAATATTCTCACGTATATGTGAGAATATTTTTAAGAGAATCAATTAATTCAATTGAAAATAAGTTAAAGAAAGTAAAAATATACTTTATTCAAGTGAAATATACTTAATTCAAGTGAATTTTCTCAAGTATATTATATACTTGATATCAGTGAGTTTTTTTTTCTCAGTGCATCTCCTTGGCAGCAGAATTTACACGTCATCTTAATCGAAAAAAAAGAGCGATGTGTGTCATGTCTTTTGGTTAAGTGGTTAAAAATATTTAATTACAAAAAAAAAAAAAAAGTAAATGGGTTTTGTAACGTATAAACAAACGAATTCTTTGCAGTTCCCGGTGAAACGCAAGAGGTTTTGCGAAACGTCAAAACACCGCGGGAGTTATGTTACAAGCGGTCATAAATGAAACGACGAGGATATCGTAGAGCAACCGTTAAAAAGTGGCTGCAGAATACAAATGCGCAATTTTTGACTGGCGTCTTTTGTATTCTCGCGAACGGAAAGTCTCATCCGTGTGACGACGCTTGGTTGTTTGTCGTCGTTATCGTGCCATAGAGGGCACTTTTTATCGATTCGACGTGCAATTCTGCCACCACGCATTATCGAATGTCATCGTGCTGGATCGCGCTCTCCGATGGCCTTTTTTTATTCGCGAGATCAAATTCATATTTCCAGATTGACCGATCAGCTCGGGATTATAACTTTTGATGTTTAGATCGCGATCGTGACTGGCGCTCCGATGGGAATTGATAAGCACCGACAAAATCGCCATAATCCTCTCGAATATCTCGTTCACTTTCATTTATTCTTACCGACAAATTATTCAATAGAGCTTAACGAACAATCATTCAATTGCAATTTCAGTTTTATTTTATTTTCAATTCAAACTTCCTCTATTTTTTTTCATTCGAAATTGTTCCCTCAAATCTCAAAGTTTTTTTTCCTTCATTGTACCAATTAGAAAGTTGCAAAAGTTTCTGCCTGTTGATTCATCATTCAATAACGAAAACAAATTTTCAAATTTGAATGACATAGTTTAAAAACTTTTTAAATTTGTAGTTTCGAGTTTTAAATTTGCAAAAAAAAAAAAAATAAATAAATAAATAAATAAAATAAAATAAAACATTCAAGTTGTGAAATTTGCATCGACGTATACGTTTAACGTAAAGGAATATCGGGGAGATGACTGGTTTAAAGAGTTTGGAATACAAAAAAGTCATTCGAGTACATTGTCCGTTTTTACAATAAAACGGCAAAATAAAGTTTATTGCCCGAGCATAAATCATTGGAGGACACTTTTTGTTATTGCGGCGGGAATAAAAATGTCTGCCGGCGGTTTGAAGTGCGCATATTCGCGACATTATACATATCCGGCCTAAAAAGTTGTAGCGATATCGCGATGATTCGCGGGGCTAACTGAATTGCAACATCTCCCGAACGGTGAGATCGCGCCATTTGAATACAAATCGCGCGTTTACGCGCCGGCACGTAACGCGATAGCCGCGGCCACGGGGTGAATTATGAATTCGCGGTCGCGCATAACCGAAATGCTCGTCGCTTTGCATGCAAACTGGCAGGCGCGGACGTGGAGCTTATCTCGCGCTTTTCGATTTTTCGCTGACTTTGGTCGATTAAGTCGAGGCCATCGGGTACCATTGGGCGGCTCGCATTTATTCGTGATAAGCGCGGCATGAACGGGCAGCTCCCTCGGCGCGGCCATCAAATTTACGAGCGTGGCGCAACAAGAAACCTCCTCTCGCCATGTCAAGATGAATATGATGTCGGCAACGGGTTAATTAAAATGCATTATTTATGTCAACGCGAGGACATGCTTCATGGCGGATGCTCATTTTTGCGCGCAAGCGTCGTACCTTGGCGGTGTTTGATACTCAAAATTAAGAAGCAGTTGGCGGCTTCAGCCAGACAGGTTCACGCTAAATAGCGTCCAGACTCAGACATGTCACACGCCATGGGGCGCCGCGCCAAAAGCGCCGCCGTCTTCTCCTTTTCCACTTCGTCGTTCCTTTCTTTTTCCCTTCAAATTATTTTTTATCCTTTTCGTTATTCATTATTGTTAATAAATTTTGTTTGCCTCTCACGAACGAAAACACAGGTTGGCAAATATCATCAAACTATATTTTTGTCAATGGAAACTATATGTTTCTCAAATTGAATGTTAGTATATATTTTCAAATATCTATTGATTAAGTAGCGTATTTTTGTTTATTCAATTGAGCTCGGAGGTGAAAACAGGTAACTCTGTTCTTAAATTTAAAGAAATAAAAAAATGAAAATGTTTTGCCAAATTCATGTACCGACGTTATTTGTTTATAGATTTTGTTTATATGTTCTTATAAAAGCAATGAGTACATTTTAAACCAATCTAATTAAACTAATATTGAACATTTTTTATTAATTTTTCTAATTGGATTTTATATAAAATGGATTTTTTATAAAATCCATTTTCGATATAAAAAACGGCAGAGAGGTATTTTTATATAATTAAAAACTATATTTTAGTCAATATTTCAATGATTTGAAAACAAAAAAAAGATATTTTTATTTTTATATTAAAAAAATTGTAAATATTGTAATTGTTTTGAACATTGGATTTTTTATAATTTTGAAATGTTACTAATTACTAACAAAGGTTTCAAACTTACAATGAACAAAATTTGAAACACTGATGTTTAGAATTAAAAGACAAATATTTTTTAAAATGTTTGAAAATGGAGTTTCTCTCATAGACGCCGATTTTTANCCATGAAAGGCTCTGAAATGTGCAAAAATTATCGAAAACTCAAAAATAGTGTCACAAATTTTGCGTTACTCAAAACTATTTGGCTAATTAAAAAAGGTAATTAATACATATTATGTTTTTAGATAGAAAGGATCCAGGTCGATGGATAGTACATTTCATCATCGCCATCTGGTGACGGTACTTTAATTAATGTCATAGGACCCAATCAAATATCGACAAAAAGTGTGCGACGGGTTTGCATCTAAACATAATCACCATCGGCATATTACGGCTTTTTTAATTCATCACCAACAACCACGTGCTGCAGCACGGGCAAAACTTTTTTTTTTATGTTTCTTCTTGTTTCGCTTTATTAATTTCCCCTCTGAATTTAGCCCGTGCACGATACACGTATATATGAAAAAAGGTCCTATAAAATGATGTGAGTATTAATTACGACGTTATTTATTTCATCTCATCTGTTGAAAAATCTTTCTTCTGTTTAGGGCAAGCTCGTTAATGTTTTCGCGACGGGCATATGGTTGGCCGCCCAGAATATTCTATAATCGTAAAAGAGGAGATAATATAGTCAGCCACACCTGTTCTATACAAATTTTAATATAACATACGAAAAATGGTAAATTTGTACCTCATTTGCTGACGAACAAGATTCGTTTCAGCCGGTAAGTAGCTCCTTTTGTAACAAACCACCTAATAGTATTCATAATAATTATATTTCGAATGAAAGTGACAATTAAAAACATTTTTCATGAAAGTTTATTGTATTTCATATAATATAATTTAGGTTTATTCCACAGTTTTTTTTTTCTAAAATCAGTTTTACATTCTAGGACCAACACTGAAATAACGAGCATTTCAATTTCTAGACCTGAATGAAAATTTGGAAGAGTGCACAAGTCGGAAAAAAGGTTGGAAAGAAGTATTAAAAAAAGTACACAGTGGATTGCAAGTAAAATGACCAGCTGAATTTTTGTGGCCGTGTCAACCGACAATGTCCGGCGTGCAGTGAATCGCACAAGCCCATTCTATTCTATTTGAGCACGCTTCCATAAATACAGCAAGATTAATACGCGCTCGCAAATCTTGAACACTCGTGGTTTATTGTCTGATATCGGGCCGGGAAACCATGGGATACGTAATAAAAGCGGAGAATTCATGGGGCCGTTCCGGGCGTATCGTTACTCTGACCGAATCGAATGTGACAGACTGCTGGCAATATTGCGCATTCCTATCGTAGTCTACTTGTCATATGCGCGCATTCTTTACCCAACTCGCATAAATACGCGTCGTCGAATTTCACGCTTCTTCCGCAAACTTTTGTCTATTATTCAAACCGGCTGTAATATCACGCACCACATTTTTATTTCCACCAATTCATCAACTCGGTGCTCTCTCCACCGTGGACGCGAGGCGTTCACAAATTCTTCGATACCTTTAGTCCATTCTTCCTCATTAACACATTCCAAAACTGCTTTCTCACTTGACTTTTGAAATTTAAAGCCTTTGGAATTTAAAAAAAAATCAAAATTGAATCTTTCGATAGAGCCAATTTGAATTTATATTCAAATTATATTTCAGTGGCTTGGAAGCAATAACGGGTAACTTCGTTCTTAAATTTCGAAAAAGGCAAATCTTTGAATGTTTTCAAAGATTTGAAATGTGCTGGTGACACAATTTTTTTTTCATACGTACAATGAAGACAATTTGAAGTACCAAATTGGTGTTTGGAATTACGTAAAGAATGATTTTGTTTTTAGTTTTTGATAATCGAATTTTTCAAAACTTGTTTTTTCAACTTTCATATTATTTAGAAAGTAAACCGAGTAATAAATTTTTGAAAATTACTTCAAAAAGTACTTGAACATTTATTTTTATTTGATTTGCAAATTCAAAACATTTGCAGAAAAGTTACAGAAAATTATACCTGATTTATTATTTTTATACAGGAACTAATCTTATTCGACAGTGGCAGAAGATTTGAATCCACCAAGATACTAATTAGCAGATGTTACAATTTTTTCATCGAAGCAGAAAATAAAAAACAATGGTTCAAGTGAGTTTTTAAAATGAAACTTATAAGACGGATGATAATATTATTTTAAAATACATTTTTTTCTACAAATTTAATATATCCACAACAATTAAGTGATATACGGTATACAATTTTTATAAATTTCATTTTATAAACTGTAAAATGTAAAATGAATTGTAAAATACACAAACACAGTTACATAAACGCTTCATATGTCACATAAAATTACGTATATAAGACATATGTTTATTTTTACTTGAGCAGCTACTTGAATAATCCTTTTTCTTTTGCTAATCGTTTAATCAGGGGAATAAGACGCGTCTGAATCAATAACCAGTTAGTTATGATGCTATTGATTGCCGGTGACGGCGTACACGCGATATTCCTAAACGTGTATTGCACATAGGTTTATATCAGACGGGACAAGCGCGACATGCAAAATTTATCCTGTTTGGCTTGTTCTTATCTTCCATCCTCTAAAATTCTTGAATTAATCAATACACTCTTTACCAAATGAATCATGCAAATTTACCCTTGTAGATTTTCATAATGCATTACGAAAAATTACCTCCGTACATTACGGTCGGTTCATTTTTAAAAATAATTCACTTGAGGCCACAAGTTTTTTTTCTGCCTTCGAAAAGTTTATCGAACTTCCCACAAAGTAACCGTTTTTTCCCCTTTCATATTCAAAACAAAAATGTTTGCATCAAGAATATATTTTTTTTAAACAAATAAAAACGAACAGAAGCATATGTAACAAAAAAAATCATTTTCATCATATTCCATCTTTACTTTTGCTTTCATAATATTTATTTTAACATGATTGATTACAATACAAATTCAGTTATTTAACAAATTTAATACCTTGTGACATATTAATAAAGGGGAGAAAAGAAAGGAGGGGGGGGGAATGGATGAATTTGTGCACGAGTGAATGAAAGTATATATTACACGTTGCAAACAATTAATCACAATGTCGAGTGCTTATGTCGGTCATTGATAATCGTTTGTTAGGACACTCGTATAGTTCTTCTCCGAGGCTGTCATCACGCGAGCGGATTTTGATTTAGTGCTAGTTTACTCGCCCATACGAAGCGTCCGTCTAATTGCGGGGTCCGGGAGAAAATATTCGCCCGGGCGGGCGAACATCGTTTCGCCTGCCACCATGTTTGATATTGAAGGCATGCAGCGCTTAATCTTTCGACTCTCACATTTATAGGGCAGCTTTTATTTTATCGAGCAGCGATCGATCCATTGTGTTACATTTTATTTTATCTCGAGCGTTTGATCGTGGGCCTTCCGTATCCGAACACCTATAAACAATATCAACCGTTTCAAAATTGGATCATTTCTCTTAGCAACGTATAGATATCTATCTGAGCCCATTTCATAATCAACAATTCGGATCGAATTTTCGCAATGCACACACACACACTCTCCCGGTCGACGTTCCTCGGAGAGAACTTTTTCTGCCAAGTGGGAAAGGAGATTATTGACTCCGCGCTGCAACATCAGTTACTAAAGTTATTGCGAGTCGCGTGGGCGTACAATTTCGTGCGAAGCCCTTTCGAGCAGAACCGGCGATTATGCTGTCGACACTCTGTTCTCGTTTGAGATAAAAGACAGAGCCAGATCGGGCAGAGGAGGACGCAGCAACGGCGAGAAAGACGTAAATGGACTGGCGGACGAACAAAAAGGACGACCGAGAAGTCAGGATGGCGCATAGCACACACGTTGACGTATATAATTCGACCGCCATTGCACCATTGAAGTGCCTTGTGTCCTCTCTCGCGTGCACGAGTATGCGAACATGTCCTACCGGCCTACCACCTTCTTCGTGTGCTAAAGTCATTTCTGCATGTACTCGGCATGCGAGTAAGTGTGGCTTGCTGGGGGCGTGGCGGCTTCCTGGTGGTCCGCCACTGGCGCACCGATCTTATCTTCTCTAAATTGCACTTTTCGCTTTTTGCACGTTTACATTGTTCGAATCACGTTTAGCTCGACACGATTGTCCAATCAAATTTCAAAATTGAATTCTTAACTCGGAGTGTGTGTGCTTGCATCGACAACATTTTGCCAACTTCTCCTTTTTACCTTTCTTTTCGAATTTTGCACGAAAGATTGTTCCATCAAAATTGTAATTCCTTTTTCAACTTCAAATTTAACCCTCCAAAACCTCTCCAGATCTTTTCAATTTGATTAGACATATATTTCTTAATGATATCATTTCGCATTATTAAAATAATCAGATAATAATTTTGAAAGGTTAAATGATAATAGTAGAAAGGAGAGAATTGGAATAAAAGTTGATACACTTTGTTAAAATTGATTGTGGTTTGTAAAGTTCATTCGTTGTTGTGGACAAAGAAAGAGAAGATGTTATAGATTTTTTTTTCGTATGAAAAAGGATAAAAAATGAGGGACTATTTGTTCTTTTGATCGTGTGTGATAGGAATCCCACAATATTGATGGGGAATGATTAGTTTAATGATAGTATGAGAATTATCGCGTAACGAGCTAGTTTGCGCACAAACTTACAATTTTTTTCACCGCTCTCTTCTAGAGTCTAAGGTGCGTCTGGTCACGAACATCAGACCTCACATCATCACACGTAAAAGATGGTATACACCTGCTCTTACTTGTCTCCCAGCTTGGAGCTTATAATGCCATGTCATGTTAGCAGTGTAGCATCTCTTATTATTGATTTCTAAATTGTCCTTAATTGAGTTCAATATAATGGTATAAGGAAATAAAATTATGTTATCATCCAAATAAACTTGTTAACCGTTTTTTTGCTTGTTAATGGCACTTTGATATAAAAAGTGCATGATAAATTACCGATCTTAAATTGTTTCCATTTTCAATGTTTTTTCATTCAATTTTTTTAATCTTCTTTTTAAATGTCACTGTGAAAACTTTTGTTATTTAGTGTCTCAAAATGTAATGAAATAATTGAACTGATTTTAGCTGTTAATTATATTTCTTAGTTTTCAATCATTCTTTTTCATTATCAAAACTGTCATTCAAAAATCTATAATTGTTTGTTCATTTCGTTAAATAGTCTAGAATAATAAATAATATGCTATATTAAAGAAATCCAAATAGTGTTTAACTCGCCATGACGATAAATAACGTAATTTCTATTCTTATTAGTTGTTTTACTAAAAAGTCATTTTTTGGATTTGTGATTTTTTGAATAACATCAATTCATTTTCATTTTAATATACAAAAATGTGAAACACTGAAATTTAATAGTAGTCTAATAATTATTTAATAATAATTGTCAAAGTCACTGAGTTTGTTTGTTGATTTTTATTGTTGTTATTTTGAACGAGCACTGGTACGATTGGTATTGTCACCCTTACAATTTGGATTATTATATTTCACGATGAAAAAATGCGTCGACGAAATTTTACATCCGGAGATAACAATGTCGGATTATGCTCGCAATGAAGTCTCGCACTTTAAAGAAGTTATCATTGAAGGCGCATTATAATGTTCGGATGGCAAATGAGAATCGCGGGTTTGAATATAATTCGCAAGGAGGAAGTGGGACGCGGTATGCAGTACCACCGTTTAACAGAGCCGGCGATCTCCTCTCACAATTTCGTGCCAATGGTCGTTAGTCTGACTGTATGTGTGTATCTTTATAACGACACTTCTGCAAGATACTAGGGCTGGCTCGCGCTAACGTATAATCAACACACATTTTTATATCCCGCAGCCAAACTTGGTTCTCAATGGCCGGAGAGCCACGACGAGGCGTGCCCCCTCGCCCTCAGTCCGGCGCCCGTCTCGCTCGGTCTCTCATTCTCTGTTTGCGAGCTCGCGATGCTCCTTTTGGAGACTCGCGAAATTACCCGACCACCTTGGGCGCCTGCATGCCCGTCGTCGCGTCTCGTCGTGCAACTCTCTCTCCGCACGCCGAATCGTTCATTTGCATTTTACGATTTTCGATGCGAAATTAACATTTCGATGGCGCTAAATCGCGAAACTAAAAGCCCGGATGAACCATTTGGCCCGCCCCGAATTGTTCTGCCCGGGTTATCGCGTCGTTCGCGAGGAATCAAAAAGTTCCAACGTGGCCATAACACTGCCCGATTCAACTCGTTCGCGTCACACAAAAACGAGGGCTCTTTCGCACGATAACATCTTTATATTCCCGCCGTCGACTTATGCCAACAATTCAATTCGATCTAATCGGCCTCCACGATATGCGATCGCCCAAATTATCACGTAGAGACGGCATTTCAGCCCCGACCACAACCATGTTTCCATTTTTGTCCTCGCACAGTTTCGGTAGACGCTAAATTCTATGGCTCACAATTTGAATTTTACCAATATTTATTATAAATGGTAAAAAACGTTATTTGAAATTGCAAATTAAGGAATAGAAATTCAATTTATATTTAATATAATATATTATTAGATATTCATTCACTATAATGATGTTGGGTATATTTTATTTTATATATAACAATAGAAAATTGTAATCTAGTTATTATTAATTAATTAGCAAAATATTGTTTCACTTCGTCTTATCAATATTTCCTTATGCCGAAATGTTCAATTTTGAGAATTTCATTTTGTAAGATTTTTAAAAATAGAGATAAATTGTCAAATTTCTCAAAGGTTCACCTTGGACCACTGGTACACTGAACACAAAAACAAAAAATTTTTAATGACTTTGTTTGAAATTTATTATAAATTTTGTACCCAAAATTACGACCAAAATATATGAATATTCAACATTTGTCTTTCTGAAAAAAAAAATTATTATCAAAATTGAAAATCGAGTTAAATAAAGGACGGTAATTGATAATTTCGTCATACTTTGAGACATTTAAATTTTAAATTCCTTGCGAGGGGAGGGGGGAGTTGATATAATTTTCCAAGTTACAACACCGAACAAAAAATTTGATGCTTTTATTGCTCCAGGAGTTATGTCAATGACGATTAAACATTTTTAGATGAGATTTAGAATCGAAATTTTTTGTCCTTGTTTTTTGTGTGGCAAGCTCATTAGGTTCAGCGAAAATTGTTGTAAGACAGATCGCCCAGGATGATCGTTCGAAATTGAATAATTTGCACCGTAAGTTGCTGATCGTTTCTGAAAACCAATTGAATATACAATTTTTCTTTGCCGACAGGTGCCTCGGTGAATAAAGTGGCATTTTTATCCTAACATGGTTATCGCAAGTTTCCAGAACAGGTACTGACGCGCATATAGGTGTCGATCGAATTATACATCTCCGATAGTTGGATTAGGTTGTCCTTAGGGACTCCTGTCGTCAGCGCATTAAACGTGCTTTACGGCCCGAAACGTGCCATGCTCTCTGATGATCCAACCCGTTGCGCAACTCATCCCATCAATTATACTTGCTAACGACTTCGACGAAAAAAACAAAAAAATAGGGGAAAAAACTTGATGGCCGGGACCCGTTAATTACGATGCGCCTCGGGATTTTCTTAGCAACTTTATATGTCTCTGACAGAGTGATATGCGAGCTGTATTTGTTTTTAGGCGTTATAAGAAGGGCTAATTACGTTCGCCGAAATGGACAGTTGAAGACGATTGGTGCGAAGGGAATGGTGTTTGGTGCAACTTTTGGGCAGATCATCAAAACAATTTGAGTGCTCGTTCGGTCCATCCGAGAGGATAAAATGCAACCACTTAGGTGTTACTGCCCGAACGAGACCCTCTTGCTTTTGACGAGGCTTTAAAAAAATTTTTAAATCTCATATTTCGTCATATTTTCACTAATTGCTTATTGTCTTCGCTCTCTACAGACAGACCAATTCCAATATGTTTTCAACCAAATAAATTTCAAATATTCTCAACTATATTTGAATTTTTTATTTTCAAGTCCAAAAATATAATTCCTTATCCACTGAGGACAAAATCCTATAAAATATTATAATTTAAAGATGAAAATTTACTAAACTGTACAGTACATGGGGGACAAATCTAAAATTCGTAAAAAATATCAATTTTTTATGTTCGTTCATCAAAATTTGCTGTAAGTTTCAATAATTTTTTACGAATTTTAGATTTGTCCCCCATGTACTGTACAGTTCAATAAATTTTTTATAGAATTGTTTTCTCCTTGTAGCAAAGCAACCAATAAAAATATCAACCATATCTGAGTCAAATACGTTTTAAAACTTTCATGAAAAAGTTTTACAAACTAAATTTTTTTAAAAGGGTCAGATCATTTAAAATTTTTCTTCTTATTTCAGAATCACTGCTTTCAAGGAGGAAAAAAAATTGAAATCAACTTTCTTATAGCAGATAATCAGTGTCTACCAGCAGAAAATTTTTGAAGTTACGTCCGTTCCCACAGGTGAAGAAAAAATGATAGAAGTGAGATTCCCAGGATTGAAAAATGAGTGTAGACATTTGGAGTACCATTTCCATTGGAATTAAGGGAGGATGGTGGAAGGAGGGGGTATGTTGAATCAAAATATGAATTGTAGGAAAAAGGATGATAAGTCATAGCGGGCTAATGAATCGCAAGCCTTCGGGCCCGGATGTAGCCTGCTGTTGGTCTGTCTGTGTGGTGAAAGATGTAAAATAAATAAAAGGCAGTAAGTGCGGGGCCTCGTGCGAAACCCGTAATTACGCGCGAGGCAGGCCCACCTTGTTAGCCTAGTGAGGCTCACGAACGCGTAGCCACTCATTCAGGATGTCGGAGTCCTGGCGCCTGTGCCGTTAAAATTACTGAAAATTCAAAGAATTCGACCCTTTGGCTTCTCACCCTGCGTCAATTGATTACACCGGAGATCTGTGACCGCCCATTCCCTAAACATGCTCTCAAAACATTCTTGCTAATGATGTGTCACGTTAAGATTACGAACAAGCTCATTCGACACGCTCTTCCATCGTTTCTATTTCTTTTTCTTTCGACGCTCCTTCCTCTTTTTTTTCTCTCCTTCTTTTATTATCCTCAACTTTTCTACTCGTTCCATTTTGTCCAACCGTAAAATCGTTTTATTTCCACTGCTCTACAACTCGAATTCGACCTGGACTAATTGATCAGCGTCTTTACCAACTTTGAGCGCCCTTACACCTTTCTGAACTTGGACAATTTTGCATTCCTGCCAAGGTACCGCAGCTCAACCATTACAATCGCGCTCTTCAAACAAAAATGACAGAACAATTTTTCACAAATAAGTAATAAAAAACTTGAAAAAGAAATCAGTTGTTATCGTTAAAAGTTTGTAAACTTTTTTTGTTTTCAGAAAAATTGAACAATTTCATTGGTAAATTACGATTTTATTTAGTAATTTTAAATTGTGTACTTGGAGTCTTGTAAGACACTAAAAATTTTAGAGCTTTTTGAATTTGTTTTTATTTAGATGAAAGTATAGAATCTGATTTTCTTGGATTTTGCAGGTACAAGGATGACGACGTTTGGGTGCATTTCAAAACGAGGAGGACATTGGCACGGCGTAGGAGTCTTGCAACAGCATTAGTAATGGAGTGTAATTGGACAAAGCAGCCGCAAATTGGACCACCAAGCAAGAGGTTACGAGGTCGCCGGACGCTAATCCTCATCGCCATTATTTGCATCTGCCAATATACATCTCGAGTTTGATATTAGACATCGCTTGACGTTGTACAAGTTATACACAAAAGTTTTTGGATACGCGAAAAGGAGCAATATTTTAGTTAGGCTTTATGGTACTTTCATATTTATTTTCGTATACCAACTTGAGCAAATTCTAAAAATCAGTTATTGTAAATTATTAATTTATCAGAATAACCAAATGGTTGGTTGTTCTGATCTTTTAATTTATTGTTATTTTACTTTTTATTTCATCTATGACACCTATATTATTCAAAAAACGATGGATGGAAATTAGAAATAGATGACCGGATTTTAGTTTCTATTTTTCAAATTAAAAGATTGAAAATAATTTTCATTTTATTTACAAACTATACTTATTTAGAAAAGAGAAAGAACAAATGGAAATAAGAGAAAAACAATTTTTAAAAATTGATTAAAAAATGATGAAATAAAAAGGGGAAAGTTTGGACTAATTTAATTTAAACATTAGAAGTTTCAAACCAAATTAGAAAAATTGATGATGGAAGTATGAAACATTTGCAAAATTAAGAAACTGAGTGTTGATGAATTTGAGAAAAAGTTGTCTCATCTGGTTAAGTCGTTGATCGACATCCTGATTAATGAGTTCTCAAAGTAAGACGTTGTCGTATTAAGAAATATACTATTCGTAGTTGAACTGACCGCCACGTTAATGAACCCACAAATGTTAATACCTATACGTATGATTACATCTTGCTGAAATAAAACTGTAGGCGTAACATCATTATTCTTTCAACCAACTCCTACGTAATGATTCATTATTTCGTATACTCATTTTGAAATCGCTAATTAATGACAAAATCAATTTTTGTATATGGTTAATTAAGTGAGATTTTATGCCAATTAAGCGTCCACTCCGGTTGGGATCATAAATGCAATGAAAAAAAAAAAAAGTTACTGATGAACGATTACAATTCCACGTTTCCTGACTAATTAGGTGCTAAATGAATTCTACAGATATACTTATACATCCTTGCACAACGTCTTTTTCTTCTCTAAAATTGTTACATAATTAAATACATTGTTTCAGAGCAGTTTCGGTTTCTTCCGACACAGCATAAAAGTTTTTCAAGAAAAAGGAAACAAAAAGGGAGGACAAAAGAACGGCTGTTTCCAAGTTTGTAATATTTTATCGATCCAAGCGAAAAGTTAACACGAAAGATCATGCGGCGTACATGAGCAATGAGAAGCACATGTTGGAATGGCTTCTGTGTGCACAGGGAATTGAGCACGCGACGAAAGTTTCAACGTTAGCGCGCGGTAGCCAAGATGTTACGCCGAGATCGTAGCAGGGTTCTAGGGCTAATTACGGTAATGAGGCAGCTACAAGCACCGCTAGCAACTAGTCCTTGGTCTATAGACCGACAATAGTGTTGTGGCACTTTGAGTCTGCTTTGAAGTCGCCCCGGATCTGATAACGCGAAAAGTATATACGGGCCATCTTCCCCCCTCCCCTCCTCTCTATTTAGCCTCTCTTTTGGCCTGTCCATTTGCGCGTATCTGTAATTCTTCGGCTCCATCTTCACTTTTCATTTGCATGCCCACATGTACGTCCATCGGTTGACGCATGCCCAGGTCACCGACAATTTTGTATCCTCAAAACATTTTCAAATTGAAATTCCCGACATGCGGCGCGTGTTCTGACAGAAGAAGAAAAAAATTCCGCATCCACAAAATGTTTTGCCTGTTTTTTTTTTTTTCTTTATAACCGTCAAAATTAAATTTTATTGTCCTAATGTGGCTCATTAAAAAATATCCACGTGCGAGCGCGGTATCAAAAATTCAGCAGTCATGATGTGTGTACGATGAAAATGGCGGCAAAACAAAAAAGGAAACCGAGGACCACGCATTCGGTCTCGTTGATATTCTGTGAATAGTCAATCGCGGCCGCTTAAGCGGTTAAGTACACATTTTCGGTGGCGGAAAAATTAAACGAAAAAGCACATAGGTGCGACGGGTAAAAAAGAGAAATTTCTTTCTTTTTTTTTTTTTCTGAAATGAAGTATTTTGCGCACGTTCGCGGTGCGCTGTATCTGCGCGCGGAATCGTCAAATGTCCGCGGTTATCGGCGGGCATTCTATATTAGACGCGCCAACGGGCACAAGCGACAGATATATATTTTGTGCGTACCAGCCGCGTGGCATATATCATTGTACGTTGGCGCGCAAATTTTAGTCGCGCGTATACATCACGTAAGAGTGACAACGAGACGTGAGGCGCGATGACTCAAATCACATCTTCAAAACGCAGAATGAAAAAGAAGCAAAAATGATGAAACGCATTAATCTGTTTGATTAATCAAAGAAACACAGATGTACATTTTCTTTACAAAATAATAATAATAATAATAATAATAATAATAATAAATAACAAATAACAAAAAATGAATCTGAATGAAAACTGGGGGGGGGGGAGTTTTATTTCTTAGTTGATAAACGGCTAAAATTATGAATCAATCGACCGGGCGGGGGGAAAAGGAACAAAAACAAAGATATTAGGAAGGATGAAAAAAAAGGCACGATGGTTGCAAACGAGGGCAAACAAAAAGACGGGATAATTGAAAAAGGAGCAAAGAGAGTACGCGAAAGTGGAAAAAGTAGAGAAGCAGAAAAGAGGGAGAAAGCGGCGGTAGTCTGGTGAGTAGTTGTTGAACCGGTAAGTTCATCGAGCGATTTGTGCACGTTTAACGAGCGAGGGAATAATTCGGGCCATAAATCAGTCGATTTTTTGTCTAGTTACAGCCGAGATTGGCCAAACCGGCCTCGGGGCATACGCGAGTTAACGGCCTGCCTAAACGATTCTCCCACTTGGGAGAATCGTCCGTCGCATAATGCAATCAGTTTCATGCACATCACGCGCCATTGCTCAGCTATCTACACCGCTACGCCGAGTGCGTAGGCGAGACGTGCGTTTGATCAAACGCCGACCGACAGCGTGTACGCAAACGTTACTGTATTAAACACACTCCTTACGACTCCGCGTGTTCCCAAATCTTAAACTCTTCACCGGATTCTGGGGTCAAACGCACGTCATCGTTTCGAATTGGATTCCACTTTGTAGCAATCGTATACGATTTTTTAGTACAACGATTTCAAAGATTATTTGTTCTACCAACGAGTGGGAAATGTCAAAATGATATAAAATTATGAACTGACCTTTAAGATATTTTTTTGTTTCAGAGTTTAAAAAATATAAGGATGATTTATTTACTTATAAATTAAACTTGTAAAATTTGGTTACGTAAATGCGTTTAGACTCATTGATGACATTTTAGTAGATGTAGTCCATTAGGTATATTAAATGCTTAAAATGATGTTAACAATAAAGTTACTCTGTACCTTTCAAATATGGGAAAATTGTAATTTGTTTTTTACTTAAAATATCAGTCAACGAAATATTGTTCAATGGTTAAGGTAAAATAGATAAAATTAATGATGATGTTAAATGAATCATTTAAGTCATAAAATTGTATACATTTTTCAAAGAAATGGCTCTAAATTGAACGTAAGAAACTATAAAAACTTGAGGTTTAGTGTTAATAACAATTTTTCAATCGTTTCATGGTTCAAAATTTTTCAGATTTATTTATAAGATATCACAGAACATTATTTAATATGATATTGGTTATTGTTTATATACTTCGTTAATAATAATTTGTTCTTCATGAATTGCCATGCTGTCACAATTACCTTAGTTGACCTTAAAAATTACATAATACATAACTATAGATATACATTCATTTGTTGCCAAATTTGAAACAGTAATTCATGAATTATAAATATCAAAATTGACTAATTTTCAAATCAAACTAAAAAATCAAATCTTATAATCATATTGAAAAAAAAAGGACAATCGAAATTTTAAATTTATATTTTCTTCTTTATATTTTTGAAGATTTGAACACTTAAACATTTTTAAATTTGATCAATTCAAATTCAATACAATCCAATGATAAAATTCAGTCATATCTGAACGAAATAAAAAAAGAATGGAAATCATAGCTCTGCAAAAGGTATACGTGTTTTATTGATTCAATTAAAGTTAACCATTTTGGAAAAAAAGGCGCATGATAATAAATTAAAAATTAAAAATAACCGTTGCGATGTTTACATTGGCTGTGTTACGGACAATTAAATTGAACAACAGCTCCAAGTGAAAGTAATATGATTGAAATGAAGAGTCGAAAAAGCAGGCAGCGATCAATTAATTTCTTCACGTCCTCGCTAACCGCGCAAAAACATTTTAATTAACGCGAGCTCACCGGCAATTGTGGCGTTGATGGGCCATAAAAATGGACCGTTGTATGTATATCGTGGTGCTCGAGACGGTCAGCCACATATTGGCTCAATCCAGTCCTGATCAATTAAACTCATCCCGTCGTCGGAGCGTCATTTTCGCCAGGAATAAAAAAAAAGCACGAACAGGACAGAGTTTCTTAGAACGGCCTAATATCTCGCGCGTTTTTTCTCCCTCACTTGTAACAATGTCGCGTCTAATTGAAAAGCGTAAGATTGGGCCTTTTAACGATGTTGAGATGTCCATTTTGTTTAGCACAATTAGATTCAAATGTTGAACAAACTGTTTAGTTAAATGTAATTTTTTTTACGTCAAAGGTGATTGATTGGGAGATGTAAATTTTGCAACTGATGCCTGCTAAGGATTCCCATTCAGGTCTTTTTTTTCGCAAAAAATAATCTCAGTCGAGGTAAAGAAAATGGTTGTAGATTAATGTGAGAAAGTTCTAACGTAATTTGAAAAGCGGTTGTTGTTAAGACTCCTTTTCTCTGAAACAGTGACGATCAACGTTACATCTAATTAGTTTGAAGAAACTTCAATTATTTATGAGTTGAAAAAATATTGATCAGCTGAATTTAATATTGAACATTTTGATAAGAATTATTTTTCAATTTATAAATGATTACAGTGACTCTGAATTTTACTGAGGAATAAATTTTTATTTAATTGCAATTTCGTAAAAAGATATTTGAAAAACGAGCTAATCGATATTTTTCTCCAAGGACCAGATCTAAAAGAGGGTGAAAAAGCAATCAAAATATGTTTCCCAAGTCCCGATAGCGTGACTTCCTAAGAGATTGCACAATTTGCGGTAACATTAATTTTTGCGAATGTTTGTTCAGGTTGATATTTTT
>JAAMPD010001502.1:0-23655 GCA_025266255.1 Trissolcus basalis | reverse complement strand
GTTGCATTCATTTTTAACAAAATTCAAAAATTCAACATTATTAAAATAAATTCATACTTAGTTTTAATTTTTGTTGTTGTTATTATTACAAGTTAACGAATTTATTATTGTATATTTATGTTATATTTTTATATTATATGTACCCTAGTGAAAAGGATCATATATTGTCCATACATAAAACATATATTGACAATATATGAACAATATATTTTATAGGCAATATATTGTCAATCTATGAACAATATATTGATATTTTTGGAAAATTGCTAATATATTGCCAATATACTGACAATGTATTGTCAATATATTGTTTATATATTGTCAATGTATGATTTTATGAAAAATAATATATTGTTAATCTATTGATAATATATGGACAATATATGATCTTTTTTACTAGGGTATATACAGTTTTGTATGTTATATTTATATAATTTAGTCTTACTCGATGGTTGATTTGTCCTCCAGTTAAAAATGGATGCATAGGTAAAGGAGGTCCGGTCACAGGGGCCTGTGTTGTGGTGGAAGGAGGTTCGCGATTCGCATTATCATGCTCGAAATGATGAACGTGATGGTGCTTGTGATCTTTGTGAGCCTTGCCTGCTGTCAAGGCGACGTTGTACAGCTGTAGCATCGTGACCTCACCCAAAAGTCCCCCGGAACCTGCAAATTAGCCATTGTTTATGAGAACATAAATGTCTCAGCTGTAGCGAGCTGTCAATTGAGCGCGACACAAAAGAACAATTTAGCCTGCGCAGGTTTAATGGCCCATAATGTTGTTTTTATTTGTCAGACGGTTTGGCATTATCGAGAGAGTCCGGCCGCAGGTGATTTCACAATCCCTGCACACTGATTGCTAACAATTTGTCACTTAATCGACGTCAATGGACCAACAAATTGTGTCCCACTGACTAACAATCTCTTAATGTCGAGAATTATGCCCCCTCGCGGCTTGACAATACCGTTTCGTTTTCATAATTTCTGGATTAATTATCGCAGTTGGATTTATGTTCTGATCAGCCAAACAAAATTATGGTTCGACCAAAAATGTTATACAAAATTCTCCATAAAGTGAATCATTATAAATTTGGGGTTTACCTTGAAATCATTCTCTTTTATAAAAAATTAACAAATCAATGTCAATTTCAAAATGTATATATTTATATATAAAATGACGTGAATATTTTTTCTTCGAAATTTTTATATCAAAAATAGCAAATTAGTATGTTTATTTTGTTTAAAATAATATTGTAATGTTTTTGTTACCTTGTGGGGCTTCTTCGCCTTCCAAAAAGCCACCTCCAAGTTGACGTTGCTCCTGTCCAGTAATAGCAATTCCACCTCCCTTAATGACATGACCGACAAGCTGCAAAATCAATACCAAAATTGAAATTTTAATTCTAAAATGCGAATTGACGTGAAAGTAAAAACTAAAAAATATTTTATCTGGTGCATAATACTTCTGGCTGATTGCAACCGGTTGCAAAAACTGAACAATGAAGAAACCACTTTTGGTTCGAACAGGTCTATGGTAATTAACTGAGGATTAACAAAAAATATATAACAATTGGTTGAGCAGGAATTTTTTGCCGACACAAGTGAATAGTTTCGTTCTGAAAATTGGGAGCGACGAGTTATTATGTAAGGCGTACGAAAATTGGCCCAAATACGCCAGACGTCCGCGCAATGAAAGACCCGTCAGATGGCTTTCTCATTATTATCTTGAAATCGGTCGAAAAAAATATCCATCGATCCTCTTGTTCCTTCGTGATCTGTTTCCAAGGGGGTTCTCTTCCCTACCGCTTTTTATTCTCCTCCGAGAACAAAAGACAATTTTATCTCTTCCACGAATAACAAACTTGAGCAACAAAACATTTCTATAGTTTTAATCAAACATTTTTTAAACTTCATTTTCCCCTCAATTTAATTATCCTCGCATTGAAAAGGCAAAAGGCAATGGGCAAAAAAATTTGTTTATAAACAATCAATTGCATCGTTAAAAATGAAATTGGGAATTTCAAAGGAACCTTTTTTTAATTCGAGGGGTTGTAAAGGACGAAAAAGAATTGGGGTACATAATTGGAACGGTTACGAAAATGATGAAAAATATAACAATGAAATAAAAAGGTAAAATAATGTCGGTTGGGACAAAGAGGTAGAAAGTTACATGTAAACTGGGAGTGGTTATTAATTCGTGCGAGGAAATCTGATCTAATCGTGTCAGTGTAATCGCAACCGAAATTTTTGTCGTGCAGCCGGTGTCATCTAGCCGGTGTCGAGGGCGACAGGTGTCATCTAAAACGATTGACGCAGATGCGATCTCGCGTGAGCCCCAGTTTACCGATGAATGATCGAACTTACATCTTAATAATCATGTTTGTAATCCGTTGCTGATGTTGCTGCATCGTTGACTATGGAAATTGAGAGAAATTGCAAATGCAAATCTCTGGCGCTCTAATTTAGTTAATTTCGAAGCCGACAATTTAATAACAAGAAAATATTCGTTAATTTATATTATAATTGTCAATTATAGAAAAATCATTAGTTTATTTTAATTAAAAAAAGTAATGTGCAAAAATTAAAAAATTTTTTTTTAAATTTGTTAAATAATTAAAACAAAACGATAATTCAATAATTTAAATAATTGTAACAAGATTTTCTTTTTGTTAAGGTTTATTATAATTGTCAATTGTAGAAAAATCATTAGTTTAATTAAAAAAAAGTAATGTGCAAAAAATTGAAAAAAAAAAAATTTGAAGAATTTGTTAAACAATTAAAACAAAACGATTTAATAATTTAAATAATTGTAAAAAGATTTTCTTTTTGTTAAGGTTCATTGTTAAGAAATTTTCTTTTTCTCATAATGTTGATATTTTTTAAATTTTTATGTAAATTTTTGATAGCTCGAAAAATCGATTGAAACAATTTGAAAAAGCGATTGGAAAATAATAATGGGATGGAAGAATGAAACAATTTCAAAAGAGAAAAAACAATTTTAGTCATCAGACTGTGTTTGAGATTATGGAATTGAAATTTTTTTATTCTGCACGTGCGAAATTCTGAAAACGGAAGTGTGTTTTGTCGGTCAGAGACACACCGGTGGCAATTCAAATGAAAGGAAAAGATTACAAGCGAGGCTAGGAAAAGCGCTCGGCGATTAAACGATAAATGACTTTCCCTGCGAGCGACGCGCGACTTTCGAGATGACGCGGAAAAGCGTTGCGAATCAAGAATACACTTCCGGGCGCCACTATTTTTGTTCAATCTTTAATCCCAACTTGATTATAAACGTCTCAAACTTTTGTCGCTCGTTTATCAACTTTCCATCCTCGCAACTTTTATCAAATTTCAAAACTTTTTCTCTCCCTCCGTTCTTCACTTTTCATTCCTTCTTTTGAAATTTCTAGTGTTGAAAATTTTCTCGTCAAATTATTTAATAACAAAAATAACATTTTGAAATATCGATATTTTTTCAGTTCCATTTTATCTAAATTTTTCAATTCAAATTCCAACTTTTTCCCTCTTCTTTTTTTATCTTTTTTTTACTCGTAAATTTATAATAATATTTGGTAACAAAAATGACATTTTAAAATATTGCTAATTTTGTGTTCTTTTCATCCAATTTTTTGCATTCAAATTCCAACTTTTTCCCCCTCCCTTTTTTCTTCTTTTACTTGTAAATTTCTGTAAATTTCATAAAATTCTTTAATAACAAAAGTAATATTTTAAATCATTTATATTACTTTTAGATTTTATTTTATCCAAATTTGTTGAATTAAATTTGCTTAATTTTTTTTCAAATTTATTCAATCTTATCTCCCCTTTATTTTTTTCTTTCTGCTCTTAAATTTCTGTGTTAATAATTTTCTAGTCATTAAATTGATTCGCGCTATGAATTGACGTTATTCCATTGCATTTTATTAGCGAAAGTACGAAGATAGAGAATTCGATCATTCTTTGTATCTCAACTTTGTTTTGAAATAATTCGAACATTCTCGGGTGTTAAAACGAAGAGAGAAAAATTTGTAACATAATGAAAACAATGGCTGGAACGATAATGGACATTGTGGCAAACAAAAACGTATCGACAGTTGAGTAAAATGGTAATTTACCGTTTCCTCTCATTGCGACAATATCATTTATGAAAAAAAAAAAAAAAAAAAAACGACAAAAATTTGTCGGATCGGCAATCCTATAATTCGACAGAAATGTAAACTTAAAGGGTTATCCAACGATTGTGTAAGAAAAAAAAAAGATGTAACGCACATGACATAATGCGCGTTTTGATCACAGTTTCCTAAATCTCGTATGTAAAAAAGTGAAAGGAGAAAGCTTGTCAAAATGATCATCATTTTTTCTCTCTCCTTACATTTTCATTTTTGACGGATTAAGCAAATTTCTGTTTCCACACTAATCCTCTGTGTGAAACACCTGAGAATAAATCTCGAGAAACATTTTCTAGTCGATGCAACAGATATCATTTTTCCACCAACAAACAATTTGAAAAAAAAAGAAAAAGAAACGGAAAAAATAGAAAACGAATGAAAAAATGTTATAATGCTAATCTGGATTAAATCTAACCCTGTTCAATTCAATTAGGTCCTGAAATTCGAGCATAAACGGATTATGCGCATTGAATTTCGAAATGAGAGATGCATTAAATTAAAACTTGCAGGCTGAGAGTTTGGCTGATTAAAAAGTTGAGGGAGAGTTGTTTTTGAAAATTGGTCGTGTTGATTTGATCAACTCACCCGATTATTGTAACCGCGACCGACACGTTCGTCGTTGACCCATATTTGCCACTCGCCTGTACGTCCGTTCCAGCTAGTGCACGAGTGGTACCATTTGTTTAATCGCAAAGGATAATTCAGCCTGTACAGGTTGTGACCGTCCACGTTTAACATGAAATAAGAACTCCGTTGGGTGTTTGCTATCCAGTATAAAAATCCTCTCGGTTGATCACCAACTAAAACATGAAAAACAACATTTCAATAATCATATATTTCGTAATTTCATTTTTTTATTGACGTTACAAATTATTAAATTTGTAACAACATAATTTATATAATGATATAAATTAATAATAACTTATTATCATAGGAAATTGAGTTCATAATCAGTATATATTATATATACAATTTTAATTGATAATAAATCATTAATTATATAATATAATAAAAATTTGATAACAAAAGAAAGTTATAAATGGATTATTAATAAAAACTTTTAAATTGGAATTAACTTAGTCTAGACAAATGAAGAGCTTCTATAAGTTACACAAAAATTGAATTATTAAACCAGTTTTTTGTTCATCTTGATATAATTAACGGTAAAACGGACTGAAGTACAAAAATGTAATACAATAGTTGTAACAAGAGAGAGAAAAAAAAGTTCGCATCGCAAATAAATTAACACTCGCTTGAAAGTTATTGCAATAATTACCCGAGTTAATAACCGAACTAATTACAATTTGTGTAAGCGCCAACTTCGAAAAGTATCTGAGATCAGTTTCACGTTAATTTATATCTAAGGAGCCAGCGATTTAAACAAAAATTTCAAGCCTGTCAACAGATAAATTTATATTTCCGATTTCCAGACTGTCAATCTTTGTCAATTTTTTTTATTTTGAAGGTTTTTTTCACCTCTCGAATTGCTCAATTGTAAAATGCGAGGTTGATATGAAATCGTGATTCGAAGGTTCGATCTAATGGCCAGGTGAAAATTGTCAAGATCTGTCAGGGCGGTCAAAGTGTACTGGAAATCGAAACTCGAGTTGCAAAGGCGGTTACTTAATTATCGCGTCGAAGTAGATGTATAATCGGCACATAAATTCCCAGAGCGGCGTGGTTTTGTAATGCCGATCCGTGTGATACACGTAATTATCTACTTGCGAATTGCAATCCGCGCGTGCCTCACCGGAAAAGACGTCTTTCGATAAAATGTTAATCGCCGGCAAATATGAAAAACCATTCTTACTTAATCCAATTTGTTTGGTAACGATTTTTTCTCCCCCGCAATAACGCAATTGTAATTGTGACCTTCAACTTTCTTTGTTACACTTTGTTTCGTTTTTGTTCGGTTCCAATTTACACCTTTGTGGTATTTTCTTACCGGACGAAAATCATGAAACCAAAGCAATGAAACAAAAGTATTGATCATTTTTGTTGGTAACTTTTTTTTTTCAGCTGTAAACAAATTTCATAGTTTGTTTGGTGCAAACAAAATGGAAATGTATGAAATATCGGTATTGAAATGGGAATTAATAATTTATTACATACCTGCGTAAGAAAAAAGTGGATGGTCATTTGTATGGTTGGTAAATTTGTTCCATAAGCAAAGCGTGAATTCCTTCAAGTCGGGTATGTCAGTTTTGTACTGGATATACTGAAAAACAAGCAGCAAAAAATGAATAAAATGAAAAATTGAATGAAAAAGGGGGACATAAAAATGTAAGGAGCATAAAAAGTTGCAATCTAATTTATAGATCAACTTGGCACGATTTTCATAGTGAAATCGGATGCTATGAAAGTGACACATTGAATCAACAATTTGTCATAAAACCGATTATTTATTTATAAGTGAATGTATTAATTTTCACTTTCATTTCAAAACGTTTACTTGAGTTGAATAAATCTGTCCTGCTAAGCATATAGGAATGCGAATAAATCGTCCAGCACAATTGTTGGAGAAATAATAATATTTTTTTTTTTTATGAACCTATTATGGTAGCTGATAAATTGGCAGTTATTTTTATTTCGAAAAGTAAAGTCATGGTTGAAGTGCAATGTTACTAAACAAATTACGTTATGAGCTCGAAAAGCGAAGTTCTGCTGAGAAACCGGTTTCAACTCTGTTTATTATATTAATAGAAACAAAATGAAAACAAAAAGATAGGGAAAAAATGGACCCACGTCAGTACACGAAAGCGTTACAACTACGAGTTAATTATCCGGCGAATGAATAATTCATCTGCAATGTTATCACTGACTTCTACGGTACAATTCAAACTGGTTATTACGAATTCCCCATTCTGATGTAACAAAATCCAGTTTTGCGACAGATAACAACCAGTCGCATTTCAATCCTTATTGACACGACCTACAATAGATGTTCTTTCAATTTGTTTACATCCGGCCATTTTACCCGGCATTTTACGTTCGCCCCTTTATACAATTCCTTTCAACTCCACTTGTGTTTTCGAAAACCCATAAAACTTGCCCGCGCTTTTTTTTGCACGCCAAATTTAAATTTTGCAAACAGAACAAATTGTTTACGATTTTACTTCACGATTCTTTGTTATTCCGGCTATTTTATTTGATTCATCACGTTCACTTTGTAATTTTTCTATCCCAAAAATTTATGTTTTCAAAAGCCATAAATTTTCCCGCCTTTTTGCCGGCCGCGAAATGTGATTTTTGCAAACAAAACAAATTGTTTATTTTTAAATGGTGTGTTTCGGTCATGTCATTCAATTTCTCGTTCAATCTTTGTGTTTTTTAATCTCAGAAAAATTTCCATTTTTAAAAACCATAAAATTTCCCCGCGCTTTTTGTCGCGCGGGAAATTTGAATACGTATTTTGAAAAATTCGTTTGTTTACGTTTTGGTGACCCCATTTTTTGTTGCGTTGTCATTGTTTACCTTTTAGAAAAAGTTGTTTACCTCGAAATAAAGTTGTTGGTTCATGCCAACTTTGTAGAGGGCGCACTGGTCGCGGTGTTCCGGCGACAGGAGATGCGAAGATGAATAATTAGAGTCCTCATCTTGCTCGTTGGCTGTGACGCCTCCATAAGGCTCTGGGTGCAAAACAGTCGAGCTTATCTGAACTGGCACTATCGGGCTCCACGACTGCTGGATCGCAACAGTTCGCGAGATTAGCGCGCACGCAAACAAAAACAATACTTTTTCCCGCATTGTTTATATCTGAAAAAAAAAAACACAAAAGATGATTCTTCCTTTCCTGGAACCAAATTTCACTCGCTTTCTGACATTTGTCAATACAAATTCGAGAAATTCATCAAAGAAAGAAAAGTGTTTTGAAAATAACGGTTTTTGGCGCCAAAAATTCAAATTGTTTGAAAGGAGTAATATAAAACGATTTTTTCCCCTTTGTTTTGTTTATTCCTTTTGTTTATATTTTGGTATGAAACTTTTTTTGTTTCTGATTTTCTTTGTTTTGTTTATTGCTTTTGTTTATGTTTTTGAATGTGTTTTTTTTGTCTTTGTCAAATAACGGTCGATTGGCGTGAGAATTGCGAGTGACAGTTTGAGACACTCGCTAATGATGATTGAAAGCGGGATTAAATAAAAAAAAATCGCGGGGAATTCAGTCAGGCGCGTTAATTTGAAACCGTCGTCTGTTAATAAACCTTGCAGTCCATTGTTGGCTTTCACTTTATGTATGATTTGTGAATACGCGGAAAATAAAACGCGCCTTTTATCAACAAAATTCGTTTTCTCTAATTAATTTTGTTTGTTATAATTTCGATTAAAACATAATATAAAAAAGGGATTTACATTCATTAACAGCAAACGTAATTGCAATTACTGCCGACCCAAGACGATGGATGCAAAATGAAAAATTCAATTTCGTGGGAAACGTCGTTAGTTTTCAATTCCAGTCAATTTTAATTACGAGAAAAAAAAAAAAAAACTACGCGTTGAACTAAATTTTGATTTCAATCTGTTTCTTTTTCTTGGTTTTAAATTCTTCTGAAAAATTTCTTCATAACAAGCGGAACACTTCAGGTTTTTTTGTTGAATGTAAACAGAGGGGTTTTTGTTGATGTTTGATAGAGTCATTTGTTTCCGCGTATGAGACTCAAAATTTTCTTTTGCAGGAAAGTATTAAACCGGCTGATAAATCGGAAAAGAAGTAACTTTCATGAATAAATGTATGAAAATGCGGGCTTAATCGAAGTTGGCTAGCGTTTGTTTACACAATATCTGTAAAGACCGTCGGAAACAAAAAAAAGGCGCGCGCTTCAATTAAGGCGACCGTTTCAGGAAACACTTGGTGCTGTGCATGGGAATGTTAAATAGGCGAATGATCGGAGGAATGCCATTCACTGTCGTGCGACGAGATAAAAACAGTCAAATCTTCTGTTCCAGTTTGTGCCAAACGCCATTGGCTCGAGACAACTTGTAATTACGAGACAATCATTACGTCATCGCGATTCTGATGTCTTTTGTTTAGAACTTAAGTAAACAAACAAAAAGACGTAGTAAAAAGTTGAACTGAGACTGAAATCGAAACTGCGAATAAAAACTAAAGAGAAAATTGTCCGTTTTAAGAATGTAAACAAACAAACAAAATTGCTTTAGACATTTAATTTCGAAATGAAAAAAATTAAAATTACAGGAAAGTCAAAGTAAACAAAACAAACGTTCAAATCGTTAAAAAAATGTAAACAGGTATAAAATATAAAATATAAAATAAACAAACTACAAATTATTATCCATTTTGACATTGAAGTAAGAAAACAACGTGAAAAAATATAAAAAATGAAAATTGTTTAAAAAAAGAATTGGAGATATGAAAAAGAGAGTCAATAAGCAATAAATTACATGTTTTGATAATGAAATTAATAAAAAATTTGATAAAATGAAATAAATAAACAAAAAAGAAGAAATTATCCATTTCGAAAATAAGCAAAAGTAATAAAAATGAAAGTAAACAGAACAGAAATCAAAAGTTGGCACAAAAACTTGAAAGTAAACAAAAAGATGATTCAGCATTTTAAAAATGTAAACAAAAAATCAAAATAAAATGAAAAAAATCGCTTGTTTTGAATATGTATACAAACAAAGAAATCGAAGTAAACAAAAGAAAAATTGTTTTCAAATTTTCATCAAAATAAACAATAAAATTGGCAGTTTAAAGTAAACACAAAACCAGGATTGAACAAACAAATTTCAAAATGACCAAATGAGTTGTTTCAATGTTATAAACAAATAGAAATTTGAAATTATTATTTGATAGTATTAGAATTCGAATTAGAAAACGACCAAAACATAAAACGAAAGTAAACATAAAATCAGAAACAAACAAATAATTTTGAGTATTACCAAAATGACTTATTTTCAACACTACAAACAGTTGAAATTTACAGAACTGCGATATAATTTAACGGGCAATTTTGTAAACAAGCGTGTTACATCGCTTCAAAATAAATAAACTGTGTCATTGTTTTTAGAAAGGCGGGAAAATTTAAAAAGAAAAACCAATTTGCATAAATTAAACCTGTTTAAACGGGGATCGTTAATGACCGTAGGAAAAACGCAGGAAACTCGAGCGAATAGTTGGAATAGTTTATGCGACTGCGAAATCGCGCTTGGATGTGCGAATTTCGATCGATCGGTTATGGGGCATCGGTTGCATCAGAGCCCTGGCGGCTGCTGTCGTTCTGGATCGCGCGACGCGGCGCAATCAGTCCGCAAAACAAGATTCCTTTTTGTCGATTCGCGCAACTTCACCGCCTCGAGATGCCGTGCGGCAATCAGGCCGCGGCGTGTCGAACAGACTTAATTCAATCATTAAACCCGCGCACTTTTCAACGTCCCCTTTTTTCTTCATTTATTCCTATATCGATCCGTTTTATTATTTTCTACCATTTTTCTTCACCTCTTACAATTTATCGCGAGGCAAATTTTTTAACAACAACTTTTATAACAAAAATTGAAAATAAATGACGTCGCTTTTATTCATTTATTGAGTAAATTTTATGTTGAATAACAGATGAATCAAATTCGAGGAAAAAAGTGACGGCAACGTAATTAAAATAGCTCTCACTTGGGAGTGATTTACATACGATGGTTATAAACTAATTTGCACTCTTGATGTCGAGCGAAATTGTTTCTCTCTCTATTTTTTTTTTTTTTTTCTTACATTTACTATCTTGAATTTAGATAATTTTGCTGACTTCAATCTGTCCAATTAATGTTTCTTGGTAATTTACATTTAATAAATTTAAATTTGTGAATTAAAATATTCATTTTGATAGAAGAAATCTGAATTAAAATTTCATTCGATTTTTTTTATGTACAAGTTAGAATACTTTTGATGTGCAGCCGATAGAAATTTGTTTGATTTTATCGATACCTCAAGATGAAAGTGAATTTTTATTTCTTCAAAATTGTATATATGATATACCGTTTCAAGTTTCAAAAAAATAATTAAAAAATGGAAAACAAAAAAATATTGAAGAATAGAAGTCGATTTCCGGATCCAGTACACAATCGAACTAGAACAATAATAATATACAATTCCTGATATGAAATCTTGATTGTCCGATAAACATCGACAAATCACTTTTCACTCGTGGCACTAAACACTGGGCACTCTTGTCTTTTTTTTTCATTTTTTCACTAAACAAAATTTAAAAAAAAAACCACAAAAAAAAAACAATTAATTAATTTTAAACTTATCACTTTCAAATGCACTTCTAAGTATTCACAAAGTCAAAATGAATAAACAATTTAAAAAAAAAAACGAAAATTTTTAGATTGAAAATGAAAAAAAATTTTTTAAAATTTTGAGTCATAAAACTGAGAAATAGAAATTAGGTATGAGGAATGGATGAAATAGGAATCGATAAAAAAATTGGTCGTATATGATCTACAGAAAGTTTGTCTTACACGAGAGTGATCTCGAAAGCGAGAGAGTGCAAGGGGATGTGCGTTGGAGAAGAGAGATGCTTACGCTCTTGGAACAGAAAGGTAACTGAACGTTCGAGGTGACTCGACGGTATACACTTGGTTCTGAATCGCGGTGGGACAACAGCTCCTTCCAAACTGCACACTTAGTGTCCATGTAAAAGTCTTTTTCTTCACTTGCACTTGTATCAATTAGATCTCCGGATTAGATTACAACTCTGCGCTCCCAAATAACTAATTTGCCTGGCGCACGAACTCTCAGGCGCGATTCAGTGTCCGGATAATCTTCCATTCAACAATTCAACTGTTTTTCCCCTATTATTTCAAACTTGATTCACTTTTACATAAATATTTATATTCTTATCAACTATGATACATTTAATTATTAATTTTTCAATTAATTTATCAATTTCTTTTTTGCATTTAAATTTTAAGATTGAAAAAACTTTAGACATTGAAGTTTCTACTTCCTCGTGTTGAACAAAAGTAATTGAATGGAAATAAAAATATTGACAAATACACCTATCAAATAAACACAATTGGCGATCTCAAATCTTAATCACCCATAGAAGCTGTGGAAAACGTTTTCCCAAACACAATCGTCCGGATACAATCACGGTTGCGGAAAAGTCGTAAATTATTTTTTCATTAATCACACGTTTATGGAGCCAAAATCAAATTCATCATACCCGTTGCACCTTTTTTGTTCTACTTTCTGATTTCAGTTCCTCTCATAAATAATAATTTTATGTAACTTTTAACGAACAATGTTTCTTTCTTTTCTAATCAAAATTTAACTTTGAAAAAGAAGTTTACATCATGGAAACAATTTTAAACCAACAAACTTTTTAAACACTTTTTATAAACATTTTTTATAAACAATTTGAATTTCGAAATAAAATTTTAAGTTGAATTTGAAAAGTTGTTATTTGAAGTTTAGTTTCAATTTTCCTGTCTTGAATAAAAATTGATAGTAATTTAATAAAGATTAATGGTCAAAGTAACGAGAGAGAAAAAAAATTGAAAAATGAAAAATGACTGAAACAAAAAAAAGGGTTTGCTTGGAAACTTTTTCTTAAGGAGCAAACAATGATCGGTGTTTAAACTCTCGAAAAAAAAAAGAGAACGAGAAAAAAAGAAGAGAAAATTCAATGCTACAGATTGGGAAGTGATAAAAAAAACTTTCCCAATCGATTCCCTCGGTGCGTTTGTTGGGTTTTTGAAACGCAGTGATGAAACGACGGAGACCACGGGTAACGCATTATATAAAAGAATGCGAACGGTGCGCCCCACGCGTTACAGGGAAATTGCGGGCTTGCGAAATCGCGCTCTCTCGGTTTGTCAGCTCTTTGTCTTTTCCTTCTTTGCCACTTCCGTTTTGGTTCGCGATAACACACAATTACCAACACTTCATTTATCCCCGCATCATTTCACATTTCATTTGATTCGAATCGCGCTTCACCGTACTGTTTAACATTCGCTTTTCAAAACCATTTTTCAAACTAAACATCTGATCGTTGGCTCGAAAACTTCCATCGAAATATTGTTCAATCATTTGTACCGATCGTGGCCTAAACGGCCGGTTGCATAAGTTTGTAATTTACAATCAAAATGATTTTTTGATAAACATCGTATCGGATTTCGCATGGGTATGTTTTAAAACCGGGGAGAATGGTGTGTTCGTTATTGGT
The DNA here is from genome assembly GCA_025266255.1 of Trissolcus basalis. Lineage (NCBI taxonomy): Eukaryota > Metazoa > Arthropoda > Insecta > Hymenoptera > Scelionidae > Trissolcus > Trissolcus basalis. Next base: position 10,310 of record JAAMPD010001502.1, on the reverse strand, counting down.
ACGATTCTTTTTTTAGTTTGTGCAATGCCACTAGGTTGTAATTTTGCATGTCGATTAAGATTAGGCCATTTGAATATTGTAATTGAAGGATTGCCTTTGTGATTGATTGTCGAGAAAATTTAATCTTGAACCACCCCAGGTGACAAGTCAAAGTATAGAATACCCTGCAGCATCACTCAGCAGCTTTTTTTAAGATACCGCTTTTAACACTAAAAGGACGAAAAATGTGTTGATTTTGATGTTTATAGAATTTATGAGTTTTGAACAATCTTTTTTTATTAAATACGTATAAAAATTTTATGACATTAATTATTTATTAAAAGTTAAAAATTATAAATTATTCACTATGTTTCGCAAAGAAAAGTCAGATACAGCATCAGTAACAATAAAAACTAAGGATTCCCACGATGATCATGAATATTAATATTTAATTTTTTATCATTCTTATGTTATCACATATTGTTTCTCTAATTGTATGTTTCTGCCTTATTATTATATTGCTTCTAATTTTAATTATTCTTTTAATCATGTCACAATGATCTGTTAGTTTTTTTAATGTTTATTTATCCAGGTTAACTTTTGAATTTTCAAAATTAACATTAACAAAAATAACAAAAAATAAAATGTGTAGTTTCAGAATGATAAATAATCATGAAAAGTACAGAAATATTACAATGTTTTGTTACGTCGAGTGGAAATTATTATTATAAAATGACCCGTTCGTTCTTTTGGTGTTGAAGTGTTTTAGTAAAATGTAATTGAAGAGCACTAGAAAAATACTCAAAGAATGTTGAACGTCCACAAAAGGAAGAATATAGAAAGTAGAATAAATAAGAGGAATACTTGTGAATTCGTATTTAATTAGTAGTTTTACATTATACAAAAAATAGCTCGTTGTGTAAAAAATATAATCTCTGGATACAATAGGTACAGTACATGGCAAAAGGAACTTACAATAAATATCTACTAGATGTATCATCGATCTGGTATATAAAATTACAATTTCAAATACCATCGCAGATTTCTACAGTACCGACTAATATAAATATCGTTTAATCAATCCTGTATCAAAAGTATCAAAATAAAAGTCATTTTTCAAATGAAAACTTTTATTTGAACCCCACTAAACACTCTTGAACATTTTTGAAATTTTTCAAACAAAACTGGCAGTTCTTTCTTTCTGAAAGATTTTTTATTTTCTACAAGAACCTCTTTTAATTTTTGTACATCTATTTTTTCGGATAGAATTTAAACTGCTTGAATTTGATTTTTTTTTGTTCAAAAATTTTCAAAGTGGTGTGAAAACCCCGCAATTACTTTCAACATTTTTCAAGATGGCGCCACCAAACACTCGAACCGGCGTTCTGGTCCAAGAAATGAGCAATTTCGTTCCCCCGATGTAGGGGCTTCCCCTGCCTATTTCACAATCGTAGTAACCTGTTTCGACAAGTTGCAACCCTAATGGTTTTTCGTTCCCCCGTGAAATCTGTCGCGCAGCTCGTTTGCGCACATTGTTGCCCTGCCAAATTGGCGGTTCGAGTTTCGCGCCAAATTCCAAGTTTTCCAACTGAGGTAGAAAAGGCGGCTGCAAATCGGCCTTGCGGTCTTGTGCGTCGAAAGCCGAGGCCAGGAGTAGGTTGAAACCCAAAACCGCACCTTCGATGCCGTCCTCGAGGCCTTTGTCGAAGTCCGTGTATTCCTGTCCCACGACGATGTCACCGTTTCTTGGTATCACATAACCTTGTCTCTGCAAAAGTTTGTATTTTTTTTTAACATCATCATGTTTCCCTTTGCCATCTTATCATAACAAGACTGTACTACATTGTTTTCAAATGTTCTTGATGGTAAAAATGATACAGTCAACAGAGGTTTGGTAAAAAATGAGGGAGACAAAAAAAGTATCTAAATTATGAATAAAGTTTCATAATCTGCCCCGACAATGTGTCTTTTGTTTACGAATAGATGGAAAGAACACCGGGGAGAAGATCTCGAGCCACGCACACAATGCTTCATTTGAATAGTGCAACGCAGAGCGTAATTGAATTCTCTATGACATTAATGAAACTCGAAAACAAACGGATGAAAGTGCGCATGTTTAATTATTTAACATCCCGCTCTTTAATATATCTTCCCTCGATTTTTATCGGGTGCAAACAAAATGAACAATTTCGTTTTTGTAAACACTAGTTGGACAGAAACAAAAACATTGGAATGAAATTTCCTTACATTTGTATATGTCTGTGAATAACTTTGGGTATTGTTGTTTGTTTACAAATAGTGTTGGTGTAAATGAAACAAAGAGTTTTGTTTTGGTTACAAGAATGGATACAAATAGAAGCATTAAAGGAAAATGATTCTTATGTTTATGTTACAACTTTGAATGTTTGGTACTTTTTTGCAAACTTTTTTACAAAACGGGTAATTTCTTCGTTTTTTGATGTTTATGTTTATAACAATCAACATTAACAATGAAAATATCAGAAACAATATTTTGTTTATTTACAAAAATCATTTTGAATGGTGAAAACTTGTTTACAAACAATTGAAAAACGAACAATTTTGTTCTATATCTGTTTTTTGTTTGTAAACATTAAAAAAAATTGTTCCCATTATTTCTGACAATTTCTTGAATAATTTATTGTCTAAATAATTTGGTTTATTTACAAAATAATTTTGGAAATTGTGAACTTGTTTAAAAATATTAAAAAATTAATAGTTTTTTCTGTATTACTTTTATGATAAAATTTTTTTAAAATAATTTGTCGAAAATGATTGTATAAATATTTCATTTTTTTATTATTTTTATATAAACACGAATAAATTAAACGATCAGAAAAAAAACTAGAAATTGCTTTAAAACTTCGTTAATGTAAACAAATCGAAAATTATGTTTTTATAACAGTTTTTTCATTTATAGACATCAAAAACGACTAAATTAATTTATTTATTTTAATGTAAACATAAAATAACAAAGTTAGACAAAATGTAAACAAAAATTTAAATTCGATAAAAAAATTGTTTATATATTTTTTGGTAAATATTAATATGAAAAACCATAATGACAACATAAACTGAATTAAAACAATTTCGTTGATAAATATTAATAAACGATAACAAAAACAACATGAAAATCTTTTCCGTTTTGTTTGTTAATGATCTCTACACTTGTTTGTTTACCAACACTGTATAATTGTAAATTGTTAAGTAGTGCAAAACAATGATGGAAACATTTGAACAAAAAAAACTTGCAAAGAGGCATCAGGTACAAAGATCATTGACTAGAGCAGTGAGAGGCAACCCGGTGGATATTCTGATAAAACTGACAGGGTGATAAAGAAGACAAAAAGTAGGACAGTGGAGCAGCAGCGACGGCGCGCGACAGACCTATTTTGTCGCCTCATTCTTGGTTTGAATAAAAAAAGCGGGAGGGAAAAAAATCGTACCTGCGGCGCAAGACCTTGTATAACAATCCGTCCATCGATCCACATGGCATAGCGTCCTTCAGCGTTATCCCAGCTTTGACATATGTGGTGCCACTGATTTTCCGCGATGTACGTCCGAAGGGTGAATATGCTCGCACCGGCGATTTCCAAGTGAACGCTGCGCCCCAGTGGCGAAACCCACGACCGAATTAGACGTTCGCTCTCGTTCCCTGCGGAACAAAATTCAACTTCAAACCATTTTTCTAACGGGGAATATAACAAAAACTAGTTCTCCTTTCGCAATGGTATGTTCAGACATGTTTGTTTCCAAAAACAATTCTAGTTATTTACTTACGACATCACCACTGCCATTTTTAGCTCAAAACAATCTCCCTCGAAAATTTTATTTCATTCCACATTTCCTCATCTTTCAACACTTTTTTTTTGTAACTCCAACATTTTTTTTTTTTCAATTTTCTTTGGGTTTGTTTTTTATTAAATAACACTGTTTAGTGTTTACAAATATTAGAAGATGGAGAAGTTTTGTTTATGTTTCAGTTTTTTGTTTGTAAACATCTAAATGTTTTGTTTTGTTTATTTGGTTATTGACAATTTTTTTATTTGTTTATTAGTAAACCATTATTTTTAATCATAAATAATTTTTGATTATAAATATCTGTTTAAAAATATTAAGAAAAAACATTTTTGTTTCTATGAAAAAAATTTTCGTAAATATTTAGAAATGCTGCTAATGTAAACAAAACAAACTGTTTGTTTATTTTGTTTTTTTCTTCTTTATTTGATTTTAGTTTTTATATTGTTTTTACACTCAATGTTTATTTTTTCGATTTGTTTGTTTACAGAAAATGTAGACAAAAACTGATGGATGTGAAACGAAATTGATAATCACAAATGTTCCCCAACTAATGTCATGTTATAGATAATTTGCTGATGCGCGATATGTCATTAGTGATTTTATACCCGTTTAAGCGCCACCTATAAATTAGGATCGTTCAATTTTCCTACCATTAAGTATTCAATTATAGAAAGTCGAATGGAAATAGCAACTCATTTGCATAATTACATCAATGTTACATTCTGGTAAACAACGCAGCTCTGCCATCTTTATGCCCCTCGTTATTTCTTTTTTTATTATTATTATAATGCGCAACAATTATTATCCTTTTTATTGTCTTTTTATTACCGTGATATAAATTCGCCGTTATATCACACGTCGCTGTGAAACGGATTATTTGCAATTTTGCGGGGAAATTCTGGCGACAGTAATTATCCCAACGCGAACGTGAGCAAAATAAAAAAAAAAACAAAAACTGCAAATCGCAAATTTATAAACTCAGTGTCTCGCAACATTTGAGATTTTGTTTTCAAATTGTGTTTACAAATCGGTCCGATTATCCCGCGGCCTGAAAATTATACTTGTCTTGTGCAAAACGCCCTTATGGAGGAATAAATATATACAAATCGGACACAGCCGCGGTCAGATCATTATAGATTTTACACTCGATTCAAAGTCAACTTTGCATTTCATGATCTCAACTCCATTCATTGACCTCTTTTTTTCTTACTTCAATATTTTTTACTCCAGTTCATTTTTCACACTAATAAAACGAATTTTCTTTTTTCTTTTGCAACATTGATTTTCTTAATAAACAAACAGAAAAAAAATTGAAAAAAATAAAAAAATAAAAATATAAATGAGAGAATAAAAAAGTTGACTTTTTTGTTGCACCTTAGATGAGAAGACAACTTTTTTCCACTGATAATTATAAAAGATAAAGACCAATAAATAAGAGTCATTTCTCGTCCGGTTATTTAAACATTCCGAACGGAAGAGAGTGAAAGCCGAGAAAGTAATATTGGCAGGTGTTATATGCACGTTTTGTCGCGCACATATGCTCATATATGCAATGGGATCTTAGTGTCTAGGTTGGACCGCGTGTATAAGTCCTAGCCGGCTGTTATCCAATCGCGCCGATTTATTACCGATTATGCTATCTTTTCACAGAACTCACTCGAATAGGAAAATAATGAATGGGCGTGTGTGAGGTTGTCAGACTTCATCCACAGGCAGAATGTAAATTGTTTGATCTCTGGCACTGGAAGTGTCCACCTCAAAAACTAGAAAATAATCGGTTAAATCAATTAATTAGCGAAAACAAACTTTTTTTAAAATAATTACATACATAAAATGTAAATATAAAAAATACGAAATCATTACACACGAGAAAAATAAAAAAGAAATTTCACATATTTGGTCGTATAAATGAGACACATAAAGTCACATATGACCGTATATATAATAAATCTTTTGTTTCATATTTTGTCAAATATGAAAGATACGGTCATATATATTTCACCAAATATATCTGTCAAAAATTAATTTAGCAATTAACTTAATTATTAATCAATTTTGTTTAGATAAGATATATTTATGTATAAATATATATAATTATATAAGAACGTATAATTATATATAATTGTATATATACGCGCCGCGGTGTGTATTATTCGAAATGATTATTTCTTATACGAACATAATATGAATTTTTGAAAAAAAATTGGTACATAAAAATAAAGTTTATATGAAAATTGATAATTAATCACCTGAATATATCCTCTTTGTGTCATCACGACTTTATGCATAGGAGCTTTGATCTTGTCCTCGAGGGCGAGATGATTGGGCCGATACGCAAGTTCCAATTGATTATTAAAATTAGCCCCCACCCCCAGGAAGAAGATTCCCCACATGAAGCACAATGGCACCATAGTCATACTGTCCGCTAGATGTCACTTGGCGGGAAGATCATGTTGCAAAAAGAGTCGTCGATGTGGAACTTTTGTGAGCGTGCAAAGAGTGTTGAATGACTATAAACACGATCGTTTGGCGACTCGGTTTAAACTTAAAAGCAAACCCGGCTCGTGGCCGTAAAAGCGAGCCTCCACCGGTTGCCAAACGCTGTTGGTTCAACCGAGAGAGAGGGACATAGCCTCGGTGCTTGTCCACCAGAAAGACGTTTTGACACTCTAATCGTTACCGTTTTGTCACACGTTTGCTTCGGTTTGTCCTTTCCCAAAAGCCCTAATTTTGATTGATTTCATTTTGTGTCGTTGGTTTTGACTTTTTTTCTCTCTCCCCATTTTACTTCTATCAATCAATCATCCTAATTGATTTTCAATTTTGTTACTACATGGGCTTTTGATTAAAATTTTCGGTCTTACAAGATTGAAATCTTTTCATACATTTTTTACTTGTATTTTTTTTTTTTTTTTTGATTTCATGTCATTCGTTGATTAGTATTTAATTTTTGAAATTTATATATATTTTTTAGTTTTTATTCTTTGATTTTTTTGTTTTACTGTTTTTTTTATTGTGATACTTCTTAGACTGTCTTAAGATGTGCAAATTTTATTGTAAAAGAGCGTAGGCGAGAAAAAATTGCATAACCGAGATATTGATTTAAACTACCCTTTGTATTCAAATAATTTAAACAAATTTCACTACCTGTTTAACAAGTTTTCACTAACACGTGCGTCCCCACCCTGTCTTTCACACCTTTCTCCACTTTTCCATGGGCATTTCTTCTCTTTTTTTTCGTTTTACAATATACATCGTTTCTGAAAAATGTTTCATTTTTATTACACTTCCGACATTAACCCAGAATTGCGTAACTGTTTATGAAAGTTTGTATCACTTACACTTCATTCCATAGTAGCTTTTTGCTATTGTCACAGTAACACCTTTTTCTTTCTTACGCATATTTGAGTGGCAATGTCATAATAATTTGAATGAATAAAAAACCACTGTCTCGAGAGTTATGCAAAAAATGTTCTAATTCAATTTAAAAACATTAAGAAATGTTTTGGTTCGTGACATGTTTTTTCCTTTGATTAAAGTTCTTTTTTTCGACTTGTCTTTTTTATTGTTTTGATTTTTATTTATTTATGTTTGTCCTGTCAAATTGATTGAATTTGAAAAATGCTGATTTAGATTGAACAATTACGAGAACATCAATTTCACAGCGATTAAACGGTTCGTCCGAAGAGAAAGCAGCGACGATCATTTTAATCGAGCTCTCGCATCAAATTATGCCTATTGTTCTCCGCAGTTGGTGATCAATCGAAAAATCATCGAGTGAAAAACAAACGCTTTTATCTCGGGGGATCAAAAATGCGTAAACCGGCTTGACATATTCTGACACACAAAAAAGTCCGTAATCGGAGATTGGCAGCTTTTTTTCAGCCCAGAGCTGCAAATAGCGAATACCCCGGAGGTATACCTGCTGATCAATTTATACGTTTAATTGCACGTAAATTCGATATTATCTGGGTTACTGATTGTTATGTAATATTGATTCATATTACCATGTTGCATCGTATGTGCGAGGTCACTGAAAATTTATTGGTCCTTCCATCAAACTCCAGTTTCCATCATACTTTAAGACGTAATGATTGTTATCGATATTCATCGATTTTTATCGATTTTTTGATTGTTCGGTGTACATCGAGATAAATCGACATTTTTTTAGATTCGATAAATATTGATGTTAATTGATATATTTGACGGTTCGATATAAATCGATTCAACTAGTGATTTATTATATTTTTAGATTTGCCAATAATTCGAGATGTATCGATATTAGTTGATTTGTCTATCAATTCGAGAGATATCGACATTTGACACTTCGATTTATTGACATCAATCGATTTGTTTAATAATTCGAGATGTATCGATATTAATCGATTTTTCCTAAAAATTCGATAACTATCGATATATTTAACACTCCGATTTATTGATATTGATCTATTCGTTTAATAATTTGATTCATATCTATATATGTGACAATTCGATCCATTGTTATAAACCGATTTGCATAATAATTCGAGATATATCGATATTAATCGATTTGTTTATCAATTTTATAGAAATCGATATATTTGACAATTCGATTTAGCGAATATTAATCGATTCTTCGAAAAATGTCATAAATTTGGTTCGATTCATTCCATTGAAACATCGATGCCTTATGAAAAAAAAATTAATGCATGTAAAAAACTGCAAAAATATTTCACTCTGATTGAAACATTTTGAATTGCAATTTGATCTGGATCCTTCGTGTAAAGATATAAAGGAGAGATATTCATGAAATTCCGATGCAGTTCAAAGTCGTGCGAAGACAATAAAGATCGAGATGAAAATAAAGTTGCAAAACTGGGAGTCGAAAAAGCGAGCTCGAAATGCATGAGAAAGCGAGATTAAAGACGACTGAACAATCGAAAATAGAAAGTCCGCACGAGCGAATATTTTAATTCGAAGAGTAATGTGTTATGTGCGTGCAGCAAAAACGCAAGCGAATTTTCAGACGCGGTCCATTGATCCGATTGAGCAATGTTGCATTTTTGCGCGTCATGACATTGAAACAAAAAGAACGCCGACGACTTGGACAACTTGATCTGTCCGGCCTTTGATTTACAGTATCGAAGTTGCGATAAGATTTTTTGATTCCGATATAAAATGTTGATCGTGGAATGATTTGCTATGAAATTTGGATTTCGATGGAAAAAGTTGATAACGTTCAAGTGAAATGAGAAATCGGAACTTGAAAATATCAAAAAAAAAAAGTGTGATGAAACTGAAATGATAAAAGAAATTTTTATTTTTGTTCCAGAATACGAAAAATGCGACGACCAACAGTTATTACATGGCGAGCAGCACGTTACCTCGAAGTGGGCCTCTTTTGCGAGCTTACAGTCCGGCTACCTCGATAGTTGGAGGCCCAAATTCAACAACTCCACAGCCTAAAAATTTAACCACTCCAGGTACAAACTTTCATCTCATAATCAAAGTTGAACAAAAATATATAAAAATGTTATAAAGGTAATTTTTTTTTAATGTTCGAATCATTTTTCATCATTTTTTAATATCCTCCATGTGATTTAAAAATTCCAAATACGATTCTAACAAAAACAATATTCATTTTACTTTTCTTTTTGCTGTAAAATTCGTTGGAATCATTTTTCGAAGTTTTTTTTTGGGTCACTTTTCATATTTTTCTTTTTTTTTCTTTGTAGTTTGATGTATGCTAAGTAATCATACCGGAAACAAAAGGAACGAAATTTATTATGGAAACATTGAATTATGAAATTTTTGGTCCTGAAAACCTCTGCAACATTTTGTACAAGTTGAACGGAGAGATCAATTATTTATTTATGTTTGAATTCGTAATTATGATTATACACTGAGAGAAAAGCGCTATAAAATTTACCGTAATTTCCACGGTAAAATGGGATCAAATGGGGATCAATGATAACAAAAAATTGTACTTTGAGTACGGTAAAATTTATTGTGGATAACTAATTTAAAAGAAAAACAGAGAAGAGATGAAATTTCATATCGCGCATATAACAAACAATGTGCGGATTTGCACAATTTAAAAAGCGTACAATTTTATATACAGTGATTACTTACAAAAGTTAAACACAAACGAATATCAGGGATGTGTTATGTTTTATAGAACTGGCTCTGGTAAAACCACAATATTTTTGTAAAACGGACTTGAATAATGATAACAAATCAAATAAGCCCGGTCGAACTTGAAACAAAAAACGTTTTATTACGCACGAAAATTGATAGTATTTTTAGAATAAAGTTCGTTAAGAAGCCAAACTAAATTTAGAACCAAAACCTACCATTTTCATAATTTTATTATTGATTTAATATTTCCAACATTTTCAAAATAGTCTGGGTTCAAATTTATACCAAAATTTGATATTGATTGAGATTGATTGATAAAATTTGACTAAAATTGAAAAAAATAGTCGACCCATAGGGTGAAGTGGGGCAAAAATGAACAGTGGGGTAAAAACGAA
>JAAMPD010001501.1:23677-37974 GCA_025266255.1 Trissolcus basalis | reverse complement strand
GTAAGTTACCGTCAACTTAATTTCGTTCAGGAAATGAGCTCACATCCTGACCCAAAATCGTAATCATCAACTCCACGTTTCAAGTCTCTATAACGAATTTTCTACCTAACAAAAAATTTTCAAATTATTAAAATTTTTCTTTTTTCTATTTGGTTAAGATCTTGAATTCTTACTATTATACATAATATTGTTATTTGTAACTTTATTTCTTCCCCCTCCACTTGTATCGGTAAAAGTGGAGGGGGAATTTCTAACCTCATCTAAATGTATAGTTAGAAATTGAGTTGTAAATTAGGAAAAATATTTATAATATGATAATAGATAAACAAAATGGTACGAAAATTTCTACTAAGACGAACAATGTTCAAAATAAGAAACGTATTTGAAAGTTGAAAATGTGGAATCAATCAGAAACGGTAAAGAATAATCGTTGTAACAATCATTGGTCTGTCTATAAGCCACTTGTGATTCGTATCTCATTGGTTTTCAATTTGCGAGGATATATAATAGTGATGATGATTACACGAGGCAACAAAAATTGCGTCATTTAGTGCGCGAGCACAGCCGTCGAGTCGAATAATACAGTCAAACAAGCGCGCTCCAGTTACAATAACGCCTTTGAAAAATATCGGCTTATTAAAATTGCCCGTCGAGACTTTTGTTTCCCACAAATATTGACTCGATAAATCAATAAGGGCTACAAAAATGGATATATTCCTTTTTCACACGTTTATTCAATCGTTAATTATTTACGTGAAAAAAAAATGAAAAAAAAGAAAAAACTTAATGAATGCACCGATATTTTTGAATTGATGAGACTTTCAGTCCGTCAGTTTCATTGATTTGCAATTCCCATCTATTTTTCATTGTTTTTTGCCGACGCATTGTACACAGCCGCTTGACTTTTTATCTCTTTGAATTTAATTCATTGAATATTTTCGCAAAACAAGGTACAACCGATGAAGTTGAATTTTGCAATAAAATTACCAAGAAAATGTTAAGAGGCATTTAGAAAAATCAAGTGCAGAATTCATTAGAATCAATTTCGTCAATCGAAACGTGAAAAAAAAAAATACCAAGTGAGGAGCTTGTTTTGAACATTATTTGTGGATGTAATGTCGGGATCCAGTGAGAACAACGAAATAAAAAAACAGCAAAAACAGAGCGTAACAATGGATCAGCGGGATAAAAAGGAGACAATTTTTTTTGAACAGTTAAACCGGAGTGCCGGATCGATCGGGAGCGAGTGGATGGCCGGGATTACGTAGTCTGCTCGGCCGTGGCGAATCCGCAGGAATCAGATTTTGTGTGGTCCTTGAAGAGCGACAACGACACGCTGGAGCACGCGCCAGAAACACGAGACGGTAAGAGCTACCTGCTGCTCGATGATTCCGTCACCAATTTCCGGACGTACGTTTGTATCGCAAACAATTCCATCGGATCATCCAGCCCTTGCGAGCGAGACGTGCCCGGTGAGTAACCAATGATATTTCATTCTGTCAACAGACTGACAAATCCGTGGCAATCAAAATTAAGTTTCATTAATGTGCGCAGCTCAAATAGGCTTTTTGTCCCCTCCCCCCTCTCCTCACCCCTGCGCTCGCGACTCTATTTGTGTATGGACAGAGGCAACAGCAAACAACTCCCGAGCTCGAGACTCACAATGAATATCATTCCCAGATACAATTGTCCAGAAGAATCATGATCAAACTTTGATTTCGATTCAACAAGTTTCCACGTTCTGTTTCTTCATAGCTTTCATAAAAGGAACTGTAAAAACATTTTTGGATTTTTGTTTCTTTTTATATTCTATCGTGTTATTATATCAAGATTTTTATTTAATTTTCAAGAACAATTTGTAAGAATCAAAGTTTGATGACGATTCAACAAGTTTGAAGTCTCAATTTCTGTATGGTAATTTTTATAAGAAAATAAGGAGGAAAAGAAAAGTAACCCCTAAGGAAGACGTCGTTAATCGACCAAATATTTGGGATTGATTAAGTTTTGAATTTCAAAACCAAACTTGACAAAATTTCATAACTTCGCTAACGCATTTTGCACAAGTAAAACAGTCAAACACGTTTAATGAGTACCTAGCAACAAATTAACAACTCCTAAACTCTTAACTTAATGATGACATAGTTATTTTTGCGCGTCAATATAATAATCCACGGTTCATGCTAGAATTGACGAGCTAACTTGGCGAACATGAAGAAAAAAAAGAAAAAAAAAGTGAAGCATTTGCTCGCGTTGGCTTTTGTAGCGCTTGATTCCGTCTGTTTTGACAATATCTTGCAAATCTGAGCACCGACCTGTAATAACTTCGTAACTTCGCAGTTACGACTTACGCTTATTCATCGCAAAACTCAAAGTCGAATCTTCTTTGTAATAACTCCATATAAATACAACGGATTCTCACTAAATACGAATTAATTGCGCTCAGACTTGTTTCCTTAATAAACACATTTCCATTCTGTGTAAATTATTCATTCTTTATAAATTTTTCTGCTTGTTTTTTAGCTTACAAAGAGATCAACAGTAAGTCGAACTAAAAAAGTATTCTTTAGACAAATAAGTAGTCCCTGCCTAGTTTGAAATTCGTTAAATTGCAATCTCGAGGGAGGTTTTTTAAAAAGCTCACCAACAAACTTTTTTTTTCCAAATTTTTTTCCGTCGTACGTTTAATTAAGAAAGTGGCGTTACTTGTTTGACTATTTTTGATGAGAAAAAAATATATGTTGGCAAATGATGACCCTATAATTCGACTAATTACTTGAATGTCATTGCAGGCAACATCCCATGGTGGTTGCGACTGGAAGGAGACCTTCTAATCATCGTCATAGCCGTGGCCGTAATCATAGTCCTTGTCATTATTGTCATATGTGTAGTCGTGTTCCTATTTTGCCGTCACAAGCGGAGCCAAGTGAAATGTGAGTACCCGATGTAAATTCGATACTCGTTATCGTCATCAAGTGATCTTTCGCATGTCATGGAATTAGTATCCAACGGCGAATCTCAATCGTATCGGACAAGCTGGTATCATAGTTTCAGAAAATGAAAAAGACAGTTCACCACTTTTTCAAGTTACGAGAAAAATTTTTCGTTACCAGTTACTAATTACTTGAGGGACTGTTGCAATTTTTTGTTTAGAACGATTGATTTATTCATGAATTTTGTTGAGAATCAGAAATAACTTTTTAAGTAACACATGTTTGCATGCGGCTTGACGTGAACTTGTTTGAGATGAAGTAAAGTTGGTCGAATTGTATATAAAATTAATCACAAGTCGGAGACGTGAGTTGACACCTGAAAACCGTAAATTCGATATGTCGATCACAGTTTTACTTTTTGTTTTTGTTTTTGTTTTTGTTATTTTTGTCGAACCGATTGAGAGACACTTTTCAAAGAACGCAATTTCTGACCCCGAACTTGGTACTCGGGTTTTGATCGAATTTGCATCGCTGAGAAACAAATAAGCTATCTTTGCGTTTGGATCGCAATCAATAACCATTCAGCGTCAATTAATCCAACCACGGGCACATTTATAAAACACGCGGGTCCACAGCTTTGGAACAATGGACGGCTCGATCGGAAGCCAAGCGCTAATTCATATCTCCAATCAACTTGAAAATTGACGTTATTTCCGACGATTTTGCCCGTCCGGCGAAAAGTGTCCCTCATCTGTGAACCATCGGATGAGATACGAGACGAGTTAGAATTGTTGAGAATAACGCATGCCCCGTGTATTTGGGACACTTTTTTTATTGCAAAAGTTGTCCCTGCAGTTGGCCACACGACGGGGAAAAGAAAACTATGGACGAAATGAAAAATGAAACTGAGAATGAATAAATACAAAATTATTCACTTCTCTGTTTGTCCGGGAGAACGTTAGTTTGTTTGTTCTGCAGTTTTTTTTTTTTTTTTTCTTATAATTGAAAATGCAGTCGGATGAAGCACAAAAATGTCGAAACAGAAGAGGTGTAGTTTCCTTTTCCCCGTGAAAAGAATTTCACTAACACGAACTTATTTATTTGTTTTCTCTGCTCTTTTTAATTTGGACTTACTAAACAAAACACAGACAGTAATCGAGTGGTCGAGCTGGAAGAACGTGAACAGTAAGTACAATTACGTATTATCTTGTCCAAGTAATGGTCTCTTATTTTCGTCCCGGCTAGCTTGCAATAATACATAAAATTATATCTTCCTTCACCGTTTTCAACCGTTGCTATAAATACGCTCATTCTACGCTCGCTAATGCAAATCTCTTAAAATTCAAGGCATGTTGGCTTTTGCGTCTTGGTTTTTCTTAAACGGTCCGGGGTGTTTTCGGTCGCCGCTAACTTTGTTTAAGGAAATAATTAGAGTTTGTTATTTAGACACTTTTTTGTAGTTCGTTTTCTTTTTCGACCGTCACGTGATTCTAATTCAAAGTGATGGACGTTGAAAGAAGAAAGAAAAGGTCAAAAAGTAATGAAAAATCCTGCGAAAAAAAAAAAAAGATTCGAGACATCATTAAAACTTGAACGAGGAAAATGAGCTAGCTCATAATGTTAAAATGACGTTCCATTCATTACGACGATAATTGTACTGAAATTTCAAACAGTACAGCAACATTTTCGATAAAGCTACACCGCGAACTCTCTAATGTGGGTAGAATCATCTTTTTGTTATCATTTTATTTATTATTACCATCTGAATGGGCAAACAAATGCGTGGTCGATATAATTGAATGATCAGTGGGCGAAGTTGTTAAGTTTAAAATATAACTAAATTGAGATACATGAAAAGCTCATTATTGAAACTTTTGACGCTCAGTTGAGAAGCTCATTAATTGGTGTACTTATAATAATGCCGATAAAATGAAAGATAAGCAACATATCCAGGTGAATCCCTCACGGACGAAAGTTTCAGTTTATAAATATGATTGAATTTTATTAAAATTATTTTTGGACTTTTATTTATATTTTTATTTTTTTTAATCTATTCACTGTATCATGAAATTCTAAAAATTATTTGAGATATCTCACAGAGATAAAAATATACGTGTAAATATATTTTAGTTTTATTTATTTCATACAATTTTACCAAAATTATTAATAATTAAATAATTATAAATAGTATATATAAATATATATTATATATACATATATTAATATATAATATATTAATATATATAATTAATATACATTATATATATAAATAATAATAAATATAATTTTTATACATATTAATAAATTTCAAATTAAAATTGTTAAATTTTATAAATATTTCATATTAAATATAATATATTTTTAATATTTAAACAAAATATATTTTCCGTGTATGAAATATATTCTAGCAATAAGTATAATATTTAATTTATATTTTTCTTATAAATACCATTATATAAATTTATAAAATATATTATATTTTGTAAATAAAAAATTTATAAAAAGCAACAATAATAAATAAAATAGAATATATTTTCATCCGTGAGGGACGATGTAACGTTTCATGATTTTTCAAGCTGTTGAAAGGGATTTGAACCCCCAACCTTGATAAAACCAGCGTAAAGTTGATAGCTTTTTGTCTTGATATTTTCTTCCGTGAGGGTGACCAAAAGTTTTTTGTTCTTCTGATTAAGAATCGCTCGGGGGTATGTTTTAAAGTGAACGATACGTTAAATACGTATACGAGTTCGAACCGTTTTGTATCACTTGAGATTCCTGCGGTGTCCCGTGAGTTCTCACGAATGCGAAGTAAACGGATAAGGTCAATCTTCGCGGTTACTCTTAGCGCAGGGCTCGGTGCCGTTAGAATTCGACGAATTGGATAGTGACGCATATCTGGCGGACATTGTTCACGAGGAATTCCAACTCGTGTGTCAAAGTCGATTTTGATGAATGGGAGTTATTTTAACCGGACAAATAAATTCAATCACAAAATTGAACTCGCAATAAAGAGCCCCGGGGATGAATGGAACGAGACCTTTCCCCCCCTCTTCCCCGTCCTCTTCTTTCTTTTTTATTGATTATATTCTATTGAGTGTCCAAATCTTACGAACTCGAGTTTCTGTTTCAATTACGTGTTGTGTCTTTGAATCTGCCATCCACCTCTGCTTTCGCCTGCAACACTCCTGTTTATCCTCGTTGCTCGGCTATTAAATTGATTGCATAATTTAGTAATTGCTTCGATTCTCATAGATCCTGCACCTTATTGAGAGGTCGCAAATTCTAAGGTAAGGGTGGCACGTAACTGGCACTGACTCTTTTGACCCCGTTTAACCCTGTCGACATGAACTTCGAACTCTTCGACAAACAAAGAATTCCATCGGAAGAAAATTAATTAGTTTTTATATCAAAAATGAACAGATCGACTACGGATTTTTAATCAAACAACATTAATAAATAATGATGCAGTCTGTTTCAACAGATTTAACATTAACAATTCATCTGGGTTTCCTTATCTGAGATAATCAAAGGAACTACATTTTTTCACGAGGATGAAAATAAACTGCTACTGCAGTTCTAAATTAAAACTTTGTCAATCTATTTTGGCAATATTATACCAAAATAGATATGATATGATAAAGACTGCAGTATTTTATTTTCCCTTGTAGACAGAAAAAAAGGGAGATAAAAGGTTATATTGAAATTACCAGACAGTATAGTAACGCAGTCATAAATGAAATTCTCATTATCATCTGTATGGTAAAAATTATCATTTTTGTATTGTAAAAATTATGTAACAAAGTGGTATTTTTCTTTTGATTTTGTACTCACGACCACTTTACTGTATTGTATGGTAAAATTTTTAAAAACTTTTGGACTTTTTCTATATTTTTTTTTCTCCATGTAGATATAACTTTGAGATCATTCGACCAAGAGGTAAATTTCTATAAGGTTTTGTTCAGGAATTCGTTTAATTTTGTTATTTTGTTACAATTAGTGTAACTAATTGAGAAAGGACAGACATTTTGATTAACCGATGATTATTACGTTACCAATGCACTGAATAATCGATTGCATATATTATTATTTGGAATTGTTATTAACAGTAACAATTATCAGGCGAGTAAAATACTTCAAAGCCAAAGCGGAATATTGTTCAGCCATTGGTGTTAATTAGAGCTTTCATTCCATGGATAAATTCGCATAGAGATATCCCCTTGTAGACATTTATTCTCATGTACGCTTACATATCAAAAGAGGTGGAATCGAACAATGGACAATCGTCGGCTTTGGCCTGGGCAAAGTTAAATAGAGTGAAAACCCTTATGGTCAGGGGCTCTTTGTCAAAAAGTAACTTGGTATTATCATTCAAACATTGCCAAGTCCAAGGATATCAAATTCTATCGGGTCAAAATTTACTTACTATTAATGGACCCACTTCAAATCTCGACATTCAGTAATCAACATTTCAAAGCTCACTTCGACATTTATATTTTTCTTTATTAATTATTTATCGTTACAAGTTTTCATTTAAAATTTTACATTCGTTTTGTGAAAAATAGTTCAAAATATAATTTATTACATAAAAAAATATTAAATTATGTAACGTTCTATTTATATATTATATATAGCATATTTATTATATTAAAGATGTTGAGTTATTTGTTTTTTGTTAATTATTTATCGTTACAAGTTTTATTTAAAATTTTACATTCATGCTGTGAAAAATATGTATAAAATTACAAGATGTGACTGATTTTATAAAAAATTTTAAAATCA
Organism: Trissolcus basalis; assembly: GCA_025266255.1. Taxonomy (NCBI): domain Eukaryota; kingdom Metazoa; phylum Arthropoda; class Insecta; order Hymenoptera; family Scelionidae; genus Trissolcus; species Trissolcus basalis. The sequence goes on along the minus strand of JAAMPD010001501.1, from coordinate 30,265 downwards.
TGTAAAACCCCATTTATATTATATATAAGAATAAAATATATACAGAGTGTATGTATTATATTAAAGATGTTAAATTTCACATAAGATATAACTTAATTTTATAAACAAAAAGCAACGTTCTCTATATAAAACATAAAATGTAATATTTTTTTAAGAATGTAAAATTACACTTTAATATGAAGTACTGATATTTCATAACATATTATGTTGAGAAAACGTCTGTGTGAAATGTTGAGTGTGCAATGTATGATTTCATACAAGAAATGTAAAATTGTCCGAAATACTGTGTAATTTTATACATACTTTTTCACTGTGCATTTGGATATGAGACGTTCTTTTCTTTTAAAATGGAAATACGCCGGTCTTGACATCAAACAGTAGCTTTTTTTTATATAATTTTTTCCTTCGCATTTCGTTTTTTGAGATAATAGAGAAACGTCAGAGTTGAAAAGGAAGTACGCATAATGTGAAAGTGGCAACAATAGTGCAGGTCGTAAAATAAAAGATTCGATAAAGGAACGAGAAAATTTTCTTTTCCATTTCGTGCTTAAGCTATCGCTCGCGCGATGTTAGGCATTGACGACATTATCGGGGCGCGCGCGTACGTGCTCACCTTCTTCTTAGACGAACTAGTTTCGCGCGGAACAAGATCAGCTTCATAAACCACTTGCCAGCTTCGCGGGGTGCAAATTTCTCTACGTGCAAGTTTTTCCAAAAGTTTTTCTTCCTCGTCTACAAATATCTACGACTGGGGTAAGAAGGGAGGAGGGGGGGGGGGTTATTTCACCTCGATACAATTATATAAAACCGAAAAAGTTTGTGATAAACGTGTTCGGGGGAATTAGAAAGTTTGCCCAATTTGATTCGATTTTGACGGATCAAAAATTTGTATAATTCACTTGGGAAGTTCGCCATCGATATTCAAATTCGTGGCAGCTTTTCTCTCTCCACCCCCACCCTGCCCCTCGCGAGTTTGAATATCTCATTTGTTTGATAATGAAACGTCGAACATTCAAAGTGATTGAAATTTCGGTTTCGGCATGGAAATGTACAAAATAGACGTTGCGGAGTAAGAAAACGGAAGACACACTCACACACAGGAGGAGCTCGGTGTATTTTAAAAGTGTCGATTTAAATAATAGCGTTTCAACTAAACGAGCAATGGCTTTTAAATCGCGAGCTTTGCATCGACCCAGGGACCCTTTTAATTGATGCTCCTCTGACGGGGTTTTACATACTTTAATTGAGCACTTGGTAGGGGACAAATCGACCTCCTTTCATCACTCTTTGGCACTTTTGTTTCATCCCCCGGTTCAGGGCTAAGCTAATCAGAATTTCGAATTAGATAACGGTATTGATTTGGCTACGCTATTTTCTCTTGTATCTCCACCTAGTCTAACAATTTGGAGCGGTACATTTGTGTCACCTTCACATAACACGAGAATACAAAATTAAGTCAAATTCTCTTCCACTTCAATTGTTTACTTTTAGTTACTTTTTTTCATTTTGTTTTGTTTTTTTTCTTTCAGTTATTTTCTACCGTTCTTTTTTTAATTAAGAGGTCTCTTCTTTTTATAGATCACAATTTTTTGAAGAACTTTAACAATAAACCGATAATTAAAACTTGTTCAAACTTTATCAGGTTGTTACTCGTACAATTGAAAGAATAATATACACATATTGAGAATAAAAACAATTAGACGAAAATTTGATATAATAAAACTTGAAAATTGATTTTTCACTCAATATAAAAGGAAACAGTCAGTTGAATGTTTTTTTATTAAAATATTTTCATTTTTTTCATCCGAGTTTAATTAATATCCTCATAGAAAAATGATATATATTCAAGATTTGCCGCTAACTATTTGCCGCTGAAAATATATTTTATATATATTTTGACATATATTTAACCGTATATTTTCAATTAAAATGTATAAAAAATATTTTCTCAATTATATTCTCGAATATAGGATAAGTGTATGTTCCACAGAATTTATTATTTTTTTTTTTTGAATTTTGAAAATATACATTACATATATATCTTTTTGCCGAAAATATTTTTCACGGACGGAAAATATATTTTGAAAATATAAACAAAATATATTTTTCGTGTAGAAAATATATTCCGGCAATAAGTATAATATTCAATTTAATTTTTTTTATAAATTTCATTATATAAATTTATAAAATATAAAATAGAATATATTTTGTATATAAAAAATTTATAAAAAGCGGCAATAAGTATACTAAATTAGAATATATTTTGGCGGATATATTTTCATCCAAGAGGGCGTTGATATATATTTTTTCTCCGTAAGGGTACGTCGCTGGACTTTTAATGAGAAAAAAAAATTCTGGCCCGATTGATGAGAATTCGGTTCAACGCACTGATTCCGGATTGGCCCGAGTGCGATTGCTTAATATGACGAGCGACAATCTGCGATCTCGATCTCGCGTTGATAAAGCCCGACAGGAAAAGTCTCGGTCGCCGAATGTCGCGCAGATAAAGCGCATTTTTATTACGAAGCCACATTAAAAAAGTTTTGACTCAAATCAGATTTGCCATCTCGAGCCAAAGTTTAATTATCCGCAGATTTTCTTGAACCAGTTAAAAATCAGACCGAATCGCGCCCCTGTGTTTATCTTGTGAGATGAGATTGTGTCGTTCGCGGGCCTTAAAAATTTTTTGTTTTCTCTCCATCTGAGAGTTATAATTAAGAAAGTTCGCCCGTGGAAACTTTTTTTTATCGTGTAAACAGATGTTCCGGAGGTGTCGGTCGTCCACATTCAAGAAGTTCATTAATAGGGCTGGTTCGTTTGTAGTAGCTGATCCGGAATACTTTCTTGGCAGATAATCGTAACGAAGAGCGCATACGCCACGTATTTTCTCGGCACAATCATGTCCAATTAGTCGAGCCTTCGGGAGGGGGGGTTATTAAGAGTTCATCAGCAAGCACAATGTTGCTAACGGGGTTATTTCACGAGTTACCTAGACAATAATGAAAAGCTGCATTCTACAACTCGTTTTCTCCATATCCATAAATCAGTATAATCAAGATCTTATGAATCCAACCAGACTTCGTTTCGAAAGAATTAAATTTCTTCGACAATAATTATAGAGGTCTGTTATTTTTAATATTGTTAATTAAGGCTCGTGTACGAAAAATGGTAAAAAGTTTGAACAAGGTTTAGAAATCACTTAATTGTATTTTCGGTAAATGGTTTTTGTAGTACAATAAAAAAAAGGATCTCTTAATACTTAGAACTATTCGAAGTATGGGAGTATTGAAGGGTAATGGGTAATGGTTTAAATTCTAAAAGTGAAAAAATTTATTAGAATAAAAAATTGAATTAGAAAGTTTCTTCGTTTCTTGTTGACTAACGTTGCTGGATCAGATGACATTTTTTATCGATTAAAATATTTTTTGACGTTGAATGTTAATTTTTGTTTGTCTAATAATTTTACAATCACTCACATTAAATTTTAATGAATAGAAAATTTTATAGTCTATATTTTAATTAATGATGATAAAATTCAAACATTGAATTACATCCCGATATTGCAAATTCTATTTCGTGTTAACAAACTACTAAACCGATTATATATGGAGGAAATATAACTTGATTTAATTTTTATAAGTTGATAAATATAATGAACTGGATTACAAACATGGAATTTTCATGGAAACCAAATGATTATATAATATTAGTATACTTGAACAAGGTTGTAAGTGCCAAAACTGATTTTCTATTTTGTTCAATGAAAATGTGTTTTGACCGATACTCGAAATGGTATTTGCATTGCGTACCAATGCAAATAGTTTTGATTTCAATATTCATTTTTGTGAGTGATGTGAATTGGCATGCCACAGAAACCAAATGGCAACAATCTCGTGAGATCGATGGCAAATCTGATCATTTTTGGTAAACCTTTTTTGAAATCTGGCAACGTTGTCAACGGCATAATCCTAGTAAAAAGGATTATATATCGGCCATACATGAAAGCTTCATCAATAATAAATTATTTTCGAAATCATATTCCTATCAGTACAAAGTAATCAGAATATATTAAAAGATATCATACAATGTTGTCAAATATTGTATTCAATATTATTAAAAATGATATTTCTATAATATCAATTCATTTTTTTCAAAATGTATAAATATTTTAGAAATAATATTCTTATAAAAGTAAGCATAATATTTATATTATGCTTATATTATTATATTTATATTATGGATATTCTGGAATATTTTGTACGACTGGGTCTATGACAAATTGACTATACACACAGAGAAAAGAACTAATAATGAATCCTGAACGTTTGTGAATTTTTACCAAACTGTATGATAAATCAGGGACAAAGTGCCTTTTTTTGTCAACTTTTATTTGACTAGTTGACAATTATTTTAAATACTGAATGATAAAAATTATTTATTTTTGTGTTGTTATAGATATTATTTACAGTATCAATATTTAATACAACAAAAACAACTAAATGACTCAGAGGTTCAAGACAGGATTTTCATACAGAAGGATCCGAGTTCAATTCCACTCTCTACATCAATTTTCTAAAAAAATTTTGAACAGTTTCAACGTAGTAAAAAATGATAAATTTCATTTTAAAATTAAAAATAATATCAATAAAAAATATATAAAAAAATAATAAAATATATATATTCGTAAAATTTGCAGAATATCCCTAGTGAAAAGGATTCTACATTGTCCATACATAAAACATATGTTGACCATATATATTGCCATGTATATTGACAATATATTGCCAATATACAGTCCATATATGAAAAATATTAAAAAATATATGGTCAATATATTATCAATATATTGTCAGTATATTGGCAATATATGCCAATATATTGGCAATATGTGTCAATATATTTTTCATATATTATCAATATATGATTTTATGAAAAATAATATATTGTCAATCTATTGATAATATATAGACAATATATGATCTTTTTTACTAACTACCAAACTGACAAATATTCTTTATCCCTAGTTTATAATCCAGGTTGATACGAATTCTCAAACATTCAAGAATAATTTAAAAAATTTCATTCTCCATGTAAGGATCATAGTATACGATCCTTGTTACTAAGGAAAAGTGTCACGAAACGTAGAAAAAAGAAAAAAAACGCTGAAAAGCTAAAAAAAAAAAAAACGAAGAGAAAAAAAATGGAATTCTTTGTATGATAGTCCCGACGGAGGACCTCCGAGTCCAAGTGTGTCGTCGCATTCGGTGCAGAACGTGGGGCATCGACCGACGCCAGCACCCAGGTGGCCGCTGAAGCCGGGTGTGCTCGTGCACGTGAACCGCACGCACAGCCTGAGGTCGGGCCTGGGCTCGCGCATCGCCGCCAGCGATTCCCTCGGGATCATACGCACGAACGGGTTGGCGGCCGAGCGTGCCAAGGACCCAGGTGGGGTGGCGCGCTCCACGCCGCTCAGGCCGTTTCGACGGCAGGACGCCTCAATCGCTGCCCGGCGCCGGCCGCTCGTGCCCCAGGACGAGGGCGTGCTCGCCCGAGCGAATAAGATAAGGGCCATGTTGGGCGCGCAGCTCAAAGAGCCGGACGCCGGCTTCCCCGGTATCTCTCGGGGTAAATCAGGTAAGCTAACGAACCGATTGACAACAATCCAAATCCCTCATCCGTCCTTGGCATTTCTTTCCCTCCTCACAACGACGGGATTTATCTTAGAAGAACGACAACATTGGAACAAAAAAGAACCAACTGAAAAGTATCTGAATTATCACTGTTATCAGTCTTCTTCTCTTGGACAAAAAAACACAGACCGAAAGAAAAAGACAGTTGAGAGAAGATAATGCTTGACATCTTTTATAATAAACTGGGTACAATCATTTCGAATAATGCATGCTCATGAATAATGAGAGCAATTTTTTTTTCAACATTCAGAAGACGAGGGGAATTGTTCCAGGCCTGGGCATGTCTGATCAGGCTTCATTTATTCAGGTGTGACTGTGTCTGGAAAGTAATCTGTGTGTCTAAATTTACCTGAGTTCAGTCAATCAGATCCGATTAAATGTTCTAACATTTCATTAAATTGATATGATTAGTTTTAGTTGGAGTAGTTCAATCGAATGGATGTTTACTTGTTTTTATCCACTTAAACCGAGGGATAACGCGAATCTCAAATTCAAGATTAAATGGAATCAATTGTACATATTGGTGCAACTGGTTGTATCATTCATAATTCAACTTTTTAATAAAAAGCACTGGTAAATAATATTTCGAGTTTTAGAATGTTATTATAATAACAAGTCATCATTTCTGAATTTATATTCAACTATATTTAATTTTGCAAACATTTATAAACATTTTAATGCATTGTTTCATAGAATTCGAAGTCCATCAGACATGTTTATGTTTCAAACTTGCATATACATTTATCCGAATGTTGTTCAATCAGACATGTTTAGAACTGGGTACTTTTTTTTTTCTCACTGCCCTAGGAAAAGGATACATAAAACATATATTGACGATATATTATTTAGAAAATACATATATCGACCATATATTGACAATATATCATTCCTATATTGT
>JAAMPD010001501.1:0-23660 GCA_025266255.1 Trissolcus basalis | reverse complement strand
TTCCTATATTGTCAATGTATTTTCAATGTATTGACAATATATGAACAATATATTGATTTTTTTTGGAAAATTGCTAATATATTACCAATATACAGTCCATATATGAAAAATATTAAAAAATATATGGTCAATATATTATCAATATATTGTCAATATATTGACATATATTGCCAATATACTGACAATGTATTGTCAATATATTATTCATATATTGTCAATCTATTGATAATATATGGACAATATATGATCTTTTTTACTAGGGTGTATAAAATAATTTAAAACAAATTTTATATCAAGACAGTTTAGTTCCACTGACAATCATCCAAATAATTTTTCAAGGTTGAAATATTTGTTTCCTAATAGGTGTGGCGTGCGAAAAAAAGAGACACGATAAATCATAGAGAAAATAGAGGTTGATGTAAAGGAATAGGTGAGATTTCAATTTCCACGTTTCAGCTGGGAAACAATATCCCAAACAGAGGCTAACAATAGAACGAAAGCTTTGTTGCTAAATCAGCGTAGACAAATTACAAGTGGCCAGCAGGAACGGGTTAGCTCGAATCGATTTCTATGAATTAGTTAATGCACTATCGCTGTCCGTGATCACGTTATGCGGATCGTATCAATAAAATCGCGACCATTTACGGTAGAAGTATTATCCACGGTATCAGTGTTGTCAGGGCTATAAATGTAAGCAGCAGAGTAGATACCTATTGATCATTGGCACACAATTGAGCACTGATATCACTAATGATTACCGCCCTGGCTCTCCTGCAACACGCTACCATAATTTTACATGCTCGGTACATACGGGACAAGTAAACTAACGTTGAAACTCGATCCTAGAGAGGCATTCAATTAAGAGTGCAAAATATAACGTTAAACGTGCCTCGTTGGTATTTTTTTTTTTTTTTTTATTCTTTATGGAAAATGTTGGAAATAAACCACTCAGATAAACCAGCCACTTGTAATTATTTATAAAGCAATTTATTCTGAGACTTTCGTTTCGTCAATTTTACTAATGTTGTTTTGTGGTACTGCTGGAGTCAAACGACTGGAGATTAAAGTGGATGAGTCAATCACATTTACACAGATCAAAAGACCCGAATCATCAAAATATACAAAGAAATGCGAAAAGTGATACGAAATTGTTGGTATAAAATTTTACGGATTTTTAATATCACATGGTATAATATCACGAAAAAACAACAGTTTTAGCTGCTTTTGAGAGAAAATTTGAGAGTGCTACAACTTTTTCTGTTTGAAACTCACACCTTTAGAGCAATGAAAAAAAAAAAAAAACTGAATTCAATTTTTTTCGGTTGACAACTCTTTAAATACTTTTCATACAGTTCACTTTTCTTTTAATAATTGGAAAATTAAACGAGCTCACAGAGTAAAGTTTGATTTGAATTATGTTTTATTTTTCGTCCGGATGGATTAAATAGTAGACGTGCTCGTATGAACGTAACATTCAATAGAATTCGAATTCAAAATAAATTATTAAAACATGAAACTAAAAACAATTATCGTGTGGCAGTTAATACTTAGAAACCATTCCTACATGATAAAATTATATTTCGAAATATATTTTGAGTATATTTTCTGTATTTAAAATATATCTGTATATATTCTAATATGAGACACTTAAAAATAATTTATAAAGCGGTAATAAATTATATAAAAAATATAAAATAAATACAAATTTAATTGAAAATTTTTATATATATTATTCTTATATGAAATATATTTACATGTATATTTTTGTTCCTGAGGGTTTGTAAACATTATAGTTGATTCTAGATGAATTTCTTTCATATATTATTTTGATAAATATTATTATTTAAAAACCAACTTTTAAATGACTGCAAACAGACATGGAATATTTAAAAAAAATCAAGATTAGTTAGAATGTTTGTAGGATATCTTTAAAACATGTTCTTGTAAAATTTGTAAGTCGAGATTTTGCTATAGTTTTCACGATTATGTCATAGGTTTTGCGTCGATTCATGTGAATTCGGTTTCTTTGTGTACCTTCTGATGTTGAGAATCATTTTTGTTGACTGGAAGAGAAAATTGTCGTCCCCTCGGGTCGCGTGCTTTCAAATTCAAATTCGGCCAATTTTTCCGACAATCGTCGCAATTTCCGAAAGCCTGAAAGACTGACAGCATCCGACTACGAAAACAATTATCGGCCCAATAGCTGAGTACAGGGGACGTTTCAAGATTAGTATCCGTTACATCTCACGCCCTGAAATTGCCAATCTATATATCAGGCCAAAAGAAAAAGTACGCGCGCTCTCCTAAGAAGTCACGTATACTCCTCTCGTGCGCTCCTTTTTTCGATCCAATAAATGGATTCGGCTTTATTGGATTCTCACGGGCAAATGAAATTTTCCGGCCTTGTTTTTTTTCCCCGGGACGCAAATTTGTCCGGCATTTATTATAACTCTGACCCACAAAAGGTCCGGACCTTTATTGACATTTTCAGTTCGCCCGTCCGGACGAAAAGTAAAAAATAATAATTCCTCCGCTTTTAAGAGACAGAAAGCACTTGAACGGTATTTTTTCAATCATTTGTATTTCAGATGTCGATGGTTTTGCCAGAAGAATTTTCAGCTCGCTTGCAAGTCTTGAACGTTTCGTCTCGAATGAAATTCTTGGAATAATATTATATATATAGTTATAGACTTGAAATACTTACGATGACAATTGTGTTACAATTATCTGTTAATAATCTCAGTACGATTATCATCTGTTGGCTCGTCCTGAGATGTGGTTTTCAATTAGTTCCCCCTTAGGCACTCTAATCTATAAGTATCCTTCGAGATGCATCAGTTAATACTCTTTTATTCACAGTAAATACTTTTTAACTTATCTTAATCTCCATTTTAGACGTACCATGTTGTATTTTTTTTTTTCATTTTTTATTTCTCTATTTCGTTTGATATTGTGTTATCATAATTTTTGTATTATTTTTAATCCAATTTTTGATATTGAATCGAACAGTTTGGTCTAATAGTAACTGCGTCCACGTATGCCATTATATCTGACACGACACACGGCCACCTTATCATTTCGGGTACTAGATACTCGTTATACGTACGCGCTTTACATAATCGATCCCGCTACGAACGAACGATAAAACGTACGTTCATAATTCGCGGAATATCATTTTCTGATTTGCATAATTCGAAATAGATTGCACTCGGCCGTTGCATCGAAATTCGTCCTTTCATGGTTCTGAAATATTTTTGATACACTACGAATTTCATCCATCCAGACAAAAAACAAAGAATTAAAATACAAATTGCAAAAAAAAATGAATGAAAATAAATATCAATAACAAATTGGTATACGAAAAGTAAGAAGGAAAGGAGAATTGAAAAAAATTTTTTTTCGAAAAATAAGAGAAAATAAAATGATAAAAATGAAGATATTAGGAGAAGTGAAAAAATTGATGAAATACGAGATTGCGCGGGGAAACAAAAAAAGCCCCAACATAATTTCTCAGTTGGCAGACTTGACCCGGCGCGTGTATATTAATAGAATCTCAACTTCTTCGTGTAAGTTGAACTTCTCGGCAGCACTCGGGGAAATAAAGTTTGCGCGAGATTTATGCGCAAATTTGGCACGCATTCTTTCAACTGGTTTTTGTATATCCTCTTAAAAAGCTTTACATAAATAATGCGAACGAAACAAGACTCCGAGCGAAACTTTTGTAATAAAGATGAGGACGTCTCGGGGTCGCGCGCGCACGATTGCGTTTGCGATTTTAATTACACCTTCCAAGGCGAGTGTGCACTTGCAAGTCAACGCTTCAGTAAATAAACAAACACCCCAAATGTAAATACAGCTAATGAAGCGTGACTTAGACCGAATCGGATTAGAGTTAAACTGAATGAATGAGGCGCGTGGACGATGAGAGGATACATAAATATGCAAGCGGATTTAAAAAAATTTTTGCCACGCCGGAAAAATATTTTTCGTTCTATTTTACAGTCACACCTAAATGACGATCACTGATTTATGCAAAAACGTTTTATACAAATCAAAGTAAATTATGAAAATGACAAATGTATGAAATGAAGAAAAAATATGTTTCTGTAAAAATTATCAAGTTGATATTTTAATTCTTATACTAATGACTGATTCAAGTTTGAATCAGAGTGTCACTAATTGGTTTCATTAAAAAAATTTATTCAAAAATGCATTCTAAAATTTAGTTTTAATAACAAAGAGAAAATTATTTTTACATTTCAAATTTTCATATCCGAGTTGAAAATAAAACAAATCTTGATGTAATTTTAAGATTTTAATTTCAAAATTTGGATAATTCAATTAAAAATTAATATTCAAAACAGTTGGCAATTTTTTCATCATCAAAATTGAAATTAAAAAAAAATATATATATATATAAAATTAGAAATGTAAAAAAATTAAAGATTTTATAGTTTAGCAAAATGAGGGAATTCAATTTATCATGAGTGATAAATTCAAAGTTTGAACGTGCTTTTTTTTTTCGTTTCGCCACCTTTCCTGCCCTTCCACAACTCATCCTTCTTTGCATGCTGCGAGGCGCTTTGTGTGCTTTACATGTTAGCGTGAAAATGCTCGTGTTACGTGTTATGTATTCTCCTCCAGCCGTGACTTACAAGAGAATAGTACCACAACAACGGACACCGCATATTGCATCTCCGCTCTACGACGACTCATGCGCTGCAGCTGATCCCAGGCCAAACAATATGACGCGTAAGCGAAAAAAACCGGGCTCAGGTACGTTGCACTGATTTCAACGTTATTACGTCTCTTTTCATACGCTGTCCAGATTTAACTTTTTGTGTTCTTCGCATGACTCTCACGCTTATGCATATTTGTTTATTTATGTTTATACATATTAATCAACATACCCCACGTTGCATCGCTCTTGTTCTTAAATCTATTATCATTTCTTTGAAAACAAAATTGTTTAAAACAAAATTGTTCAAAACAAAATTTTTTACTGTACAATTTTTTTCTACTATAAAATTGCAGATCAGCCGAACATATTTTTTTAGAAATTTAATCGTAGATATAACGAAGGTTTGATCTTTATTATTGAAAATGAAAAAATGATTGCAAAAATTTAAATTTATTTACAAAAAATTGTTTTTTTTCTCACCGAAATTGATATGATTTTCTCAAATTGCGCGACTTTGGGTGTTTCTTTTATCGCCATTAACATAACTGAATTTAGATGCAAATTTGATCGCGCGTCTGAGATGCTGATGTTCACCCGATAAAAAATTTTAATTAAAATCAAATTTTTGCGACGGGATTGAATGCTCACGGCGGTATATTACACTCAGCCTTATCGTTTCCGGCTGTGCAACTGTATGAAGAGCGAATGAAAAACCCCGCCACTTGTAATTAAACCGCGTTCAAACATTTTTTTTGCCGTATCGCGTCGAACGGCAAATATTACATGGGGGACCTCGTCTGGGTGGCTCGAGGGTAACCCGAACTAGATTTGTTTCAACCGGATGGCCAATTTTTTGTCTCCAAAAATCTAAAAAATAAAAAATTATCCTCCTCTGTTTTATTCGATGGTTATTCTGGGAAAAAAAGAAAAATCGCACGTACTTTGATGTATTCGATGTGAATTTTCTAAAAAAAAAAGAAAAAAAAGAATGGATTAATGAAACGAAGAGAAAAAAATTGAACACATTTTTTAATGTACGTGTAATTTGTAGAAAAACATTACAAGTGTTACATGTCATGGAATGTTGCTCAAAACAAAGCTGGAGTATTTAAAAAAATAACAAATTGCTAAAAGAGGAGAAACGGTAGTGCTATAAAAAATACATAAACGAACGAGTACTATGAAGAACCAAAATTGTTTGAATGTTGAATATCCGATCTTGACATGAACTAACGTGGAATAATTTTGCGTATTTCAGATCCGAACCAAACAGCGAATAACTCTCTGCGTAGCGTATCGGAAAATCTGCCGGATCCCGAAACAAAGTCGTTTTATGAAAACCTACCGTTTCATGGAATGCAAGCGCCTCCTAACAAGGTAAGTCTGATCAAACGAAAACCAGGTCGTTTGTGATACTCAAAAAAAATGCATGTAAATGATGCGGATTAAGGTAAGTCCTGTGTCTCGGGCTTCAATTTTCGTATGTGCTCGTAACCATGTGTTTTTGGCATGAAATAGCTAGTTTTGTTTCGTCGTCATAAAAGTACATTTGGCAGCGGAATCGAATGAGCCCGAAAGTGCAATTGAATCCTTTGAAATTGAAAATACATTTGCGAGATGAAACGACGACAAGCAGCGATACAGAGAGTAACTTTTCCTTTTTTTTATATATACACATCCGCGTCAAAATGAACGAGCAAAGGGAGAGCGAGAGAGACGGAGAACGAAGTGAAGATTTATTACGTCTGAGATTAATTTGCAGGGATCTCCCCAGTCGAAGCTTTCGACCTCAAAGTCGGATGCAATTTTTTTTGAAGAACCCCTGAACATGTTACCAGTACTTAAAAAAGAGAGCTCCGCTCGGGAGGAGACTCAGTGAGGCTTACGCGAAAATAGTCAAAAAGTCGCGTCGTCGACTTTTAAACTTATTTTGCAGGCGCGGTACGTGTTTCGCGTTGTGCGAGCCGCTTTTCTGTTTCTGCTAATCGAATCAAGTGGCCGACGGATAGCGAGAGACGCCCGTTTCACTAGGCAGCCCGACCCCCGTCCGCGGTTTTTCATGCACGCCACTTCCGTCGTTCCTCTTAATATGATTATTTCACGGTGACTTAGCGCTCGCGACCAGAAAATGACGTTTAAACCTCTCGTCGCGATCCTCTGAACGGCACGCCACTTGATAACTGAAACCCTCTCCTAAACGAGACAAAAAATTTCAGCCCTTTTTTTTCTCTCTTCGCATTTTTTTCAGGTTTTCTTCCACTTTTCATGATTTTGTAATTAACAATTTCGGTGTCACTTTATGCTAATATATAATATCTGAATGATAAATCATACATAATATTTGTTATACTAACCCTCACGGATGAAAAAATATATATATATTCTATTTTATATTTTATAAATTTATAAATTTATATAATGGAATTTATAAAAAAAATATAAATTAAATATTATACTTATTGGTATCGGAATATATTTTCTACACGAAAAATGTATTTTGTTTATATTTTAAAAATATATTTTCGTCCACGCGGAAAAGAAACGTTTAATGAATTGAATCATTTGATTTGAAGATATTTTCAGAGGTACCATTTGAATTTATTATTTAAATAGTAAAATCTTATGCGCGCGCATCATAGTGGATTTTTATTTATAACCTTAAATAATATATAAAATTATTTGTGCCACTTATGTTTTGTTTATTTTCATTTTCTCATTCATTTTTCAGTTGTTCAGAATTAACAATTTTACTATTAACATATTATGCTATTACGTAATAATTGTCCCTAGTAAATTTGATTTAATAATAAATTAAACTGATAATAAATAATGTTTTCAGTAATATATATTTAAATATAACATTTTAAATGTCAATTTACCTTTTTTTATTGAAACGAAACGATGATAAATGTAATAAAAAAAGGAGACATTATTCCATGTTTCATTCATGGACAGTCGATGTTAACGTTCGTATTCTGAATTTTTATTATAATTTTGTCACACTCATTTATAAAACGTTAAATAATAAGTTTGGTTCGTATGAATCATATAGTTTCATACAATGTCATACCTACTGACGACAAAATTTGTTCATCAGTTATTTACATCTGTATATCATTTATATAAACATTTAATAAATCATAGTTTGTTTACAAAGAAATAATAAAAATGAATTTCTAATTTTTTAAATTTTATTACAAAAAATTGTCGATAATCAAAGAAAGGAACTGAAATTTGTCGTGTGTAAATATTGTCTAGAAATTTTCGAGTTTGGTCCAAAATTTAAATGTCAGTAAAAATTCGTTTGTATTACGAATTTCATTTGATTATCAGCGGCAAACTTGGCACATTGCGTGACATGACTGATACCAAATTACGGCGAAGCATTTCGACACTAAATCAGTCATGTAAGCAGCCGAGCTATTTATTTCGCAGATTTATTCCCACACGGTAGTGCATTCGGCAGTACTGCCATGACGCCACGTGATTTGTCTTTGTTACTGGGTTTTCGATCTCGGCTGGCGATAATGTTGCAAACGTATTTGTGGTATTAAATAATAATTAGTAATATCATGCAAAACAGTTGACATAACCACTGATACGAACCTCAATTACACGCTCGCCGTGAAGCATCGTTATTGCAGCTTATCAGGCGCATGAATTATTTTTCAAAAAATGTTTCGTCCACACTGTGTACGAAACGTGACGTACGTTTTGGCGCATCATCTTTGTCAGACAGTCGTACACTCGCGGGAACAAAAATTTCCCAACCAAGAAAAACAACAGTAAAACAGAACAAAAAATTGTTAGACCATGTTTTGTCGTAATTGTAAATATACTTTTTGTCCCGCGAATTGGCTCGAAATGCGAACATTTTTCACAAGCAAAAACAAAAATATCGGTAAAAGCCCTGGAAAAACAGTTGATTTTTTTTCTCGGCAGATATGCTTTTATTAGAATTTTTTATGGGAAGTGAAGGGTCTGTTTCGAACAAAAACTATAAATCGGATGTTTGCGAGAACGAAAAATTCTTTTTGCGAGTCAAGTTAAGCGCGAAGCCTTACGAAGTTCACGTTATAACTATTCCACGCATCCCTGCAAATTAATCAGATTACAAGCACCGAACAACGAACAAGAATCGTCGATATAATTAGTTGCGAAGAATTATTTTTAAAGAAGTGGACGGTTATCAATGAAGAAAAATCGATCGGAAGACATAAACGATGGTGAATTTAATTTTATGCGAAGCCTAATAAAAAAAAATTTTCCGATGGGGTAATTTTTCTTTTCAAATCAGACGACGTCAACAAGCTCTATCCAAAATCTTATTTCCATGATAAATACCCCAGAGAAGTTAGGTAAAAGACCATTTGCACTTGGGAGTCATTCGATTCTGCGAGAGTTCTGCAGCGCTGATTGAATTTTCTCGACTAGGCGAGGCGCAATCGATGAAGAGCCGCTCCACGATGGCTCAGTGTTTTAATCAAGTTGTCACGCATTCGAGTCTATTAACTTATTAGTGCGTGGGCGAAGGTTGCGTGCACTTAAGAGTATGAAGTGTGACGTATCCCTTCGAGGGTATCTCGATTTCAAGACTACAATCTTGATGAGATGAGGCGTAATGACGTTAGGCATTCGAGTGGCGCTGAATTGAATCAATTCATAAGACAGCACTCAGTGTTAATTGAATTCATGGCCTCAAAGAGAGTACCAAATTTAAATCAAACAAAAATTTCAAGACGAACTTTGACTTTTAACTTTACACTATTACAACTTTATCGGACGTCATAGTCGGTCACACGGGTGTCACTGGTGATCCTCACAAAATTAATGTTAAAATTTCAAGTTTGCAGATTAAAAGTAAGTTTGAAAAAATCATATGTTGCTTATTTCTTCACAAGAGTATTTTTCATCATTCATTTCATTTCACATTTAAAATAAAAAGCAAAATAAAACATCTGAAAGAATATACTCGACCAATCAGCAAACCCTAACATTGTAGCCAACTTCAAAAAATTAAATCTTAAAAGAAACATAACCCTAAGTTTTGCATTCACTTGAATTCTAACTATTATTTTTCTTTATTTAGTATGTCCACAATAGAAGAAAGTTTTTAGAAAAATTATACACAATTTTCAGGTTAGCTTCGTACGTTTGTTTTATTTTAAATTGGCTACAATGTTCGAAACCGAGCATGATTGGTTGAGTGTTTATAAGTATGTTTTTCCATATTGCATTGTTTATTTTTACTTTATAACGATAATGTTGAAAATTATGAGTAAAAAAATTTTAGAAAAATGCTTGTTTTCGACCCAACAAAGTAGAGCCCTTAATGTATGACCAAAAATAGGTTAAAGCACTTAGGAAGAAGTAGTAAATCTAAATCTACATTTTCGGTTAACTCTTCATTGGACAAAGACCTTGATCAAATTTAATTCCATTAAAATTTCATGATTATATCTATACTAGACAGATGAAAACTATCGGCACCGCAAAATGTCCAAACAATCAATTAGAGCGTGCTAAACATTGTTGGGATAGCGCATAACCCACTGATCCATTCCGAACTAACAAATTCGAACCAAGCGAAATGTGAAAAGTTGTTAAACTTCGTTTAAAATTTATCTTGGTAACGAAACAATTGTGAAGTCGTAATGTGATCACCAAAATTTGGAGTCCCTGGGGACCCCCGTGTGACCGTCTAGGGTAAAAAACGAAAAATTGAAAAAATTAAATTTGGAAGATGCAGTCAATACAAAAGCATCTGGCATTTGTTTTGTCAAAGACATTGCTTGTCCGCTAGATCAGGCTTAGTCTTGAGCAAATAACGGCCAGCTCACGCACACCCACAGCAATCGCCCTATGTTTTAGTTGGTATCGCCTAAGTTTGCCCGAGTTTCGGCTTTGCATGGCACGTTGCATTCAACCACGAGCTCTGCCTGCTCCTCGCGACCAGCCAGTCCCTGCGGTTACGCCAGCTCGGGCTACGAGTCGACCCGGAGCCACCTGGGGCCACACTTCTCCGAGAACAATATGCCCCGGAACAATTCCCCGGAGCCGAAGTACAACAGCCTGAAACCGCGACGTCGCAAATACAAGCACTCGCGGTTCTACTCGCTGCGACTGTGTCGCCGCCACAAGGCGGAGACGGTAGCGCCCTCTGTGGCGTCACTGAGGAGCATCAAGTTGTACGCCATCCCCATCTGCAAAAACGTCTGCACGCACAAGACTGACAGCGCCACCTGCGACGATAAGACGAAGGAGAGGGCGACTGAGGCGCCACCTGTGCCAGCACCGAGGCACTGGAAGAGCAGCGACCCCTCGAAACACACGTACCAAAACGTACCCCTCTCCATTTATCCAGAGACAAGCGTCACCTGCAATGCCGGTACTAATGCTAAAACCGAGGTTTGTTGCCCACTAATCGTTATTAATCGCCGAGATCCTCCGCGTTCCGACACTCGCCAATATTGCGACCGCAGCGCCGCCCTCTTGGTCCAAGCGGCATTCGCTTTCATCCAGGGAGAGGGGGTAGTTTGCTCGAGTAATAAATTGAATCCAGTGAAGTGTTAACTTTTTTCTATTTCCCCCTCATTTAATACTTAATGATCACCCGTATTAAAAACTACAACAAATTCCTAAATATTTGAACTTTGTTAGAAAATAATTTTAAATTATGATAAAAAAGTTTTTACATTCAAGTATCATTTTTTATTGATTAAAATGTTTTTCGAATAAATAAAATAAGGTAATGTTTCGCTAAGAGATTTGAACCTTTGAAGGCAATTTTGGCTGACTGGATTTGACTTCAGATTATAACTTCAAGGACGAGGTTTCATTACTCAGACATTGAAGTTTTTTTTTCATTAGAAATAATATTTTAGGAAATAAAGCTTGTTATCGGAAAACTTTTGTGTCAGTTTTGTATAATTAATAATAAAATTGTAAAATTAGGAATTTATTGGCAGTTTTAAAACGGGCATTTCGATGGTCCTTTGCTCAGTTAGCTTTAACTATCATTTTAATTCATCTTTTATTGGTTTTTATCTCAGTAAGCTAAAACTTGAAAGCCAAGTATAATCCAGGCTTTGTTATTATTACTAAATAAAACACAATCATGATGATCAAACTTAAAAACAAAACAAAACATTTTGGAACAACAAAGCTTTATCAAAGAACGTACGAAAATAAAAACTCATCCATCCCTCGAAGGAAGAGCAAACGATATGAACATGGATCGCACATTTCCATCTTATCACACGCCATGTTACAAAGTTTAATGACGCAAGAACACCGCTGTGTTTGCAGATAAGCGTGGGAGATCAACCTTGATGATAATCGGTCCCGATATGTTAGCGAGTGTTGGAACGATAGGATGCGCCTAAACCTCGCTCGTGTCCTCCAATAGACGTTTAAAAATATGAGATCCCTCAAATCATCCTGTCGGCCTAGACTCCCCGTTACCTCGTCCATTATTGTCTTCCTCACCGTATTCTACCTCCTAGAAGCTATGCGCAAATTCGTGGACTTGAGCCTCGCATGTTTATCCAGCTACGCGCCAAGTAAGTCTGTCTTGAATTACAACTTTTTATACCTCGTTTGATCCGTCTGAAGTTACATCACCCTAATTAATTGTCCGCCTGGTTGTTCCACTTTCTTATCTTGCTTATCTGGTTAATGCATCCGGCTCGTTATGTGTAGTTCACCACAGGGCACTATAGGATTAGCCATCCAGGTTCAGTGGTAATTAACAACACTGCTTCCGTCCAAAGATTATGCACCCGGCAAGAGAACTCGAACTCATCTTGTGTGAAAGTATGTTCAACATCCATCAACGCTCTTAATAACACCCTAGTAGAAATGTGACGTGGATGTCCTTGTGAACCGATATGATCCTGAGCAGCTACTCACAGACAAAAACATATTCATAATTAAATTAATTCAAATACAATTCAAACCTTGTGAAAAATATTTATTTTTATATAGTTTTTTTTATTGATGAAAATATGCAAATAAAATATAGTGGAACCGTAGCTTTTCATATAAAAATTAAAAAAAATTGAAAACAAATGCAAATGATCAGTTAATATTCATTTTTTGTCATACATTTTTAACGAGGTCAATGGCGCAGCGGTTAAAGATTAAGAATGTCACTTTGGGATCGAGTGTTCGAATCCCGATCAACCACTGAGTTTTAATTTTATTATCTGAGTCTAATTAATTAAACTAATTCAATTCCATTTTCATTAATTTGATTCAGTCAAGGTACACACAAACGAGATTACCTTATCAGGAGAGAAGAGTTGAGATTTCTTGATCAGGAGGACCACATTAAAATTTATACTAGGGTGGTAAAAATTCAACCACTGGTCACTTTAAATAATATCTCTATCCCCCGACCAGAAAAAAGAATCAAACGTTTGATTATATTTGTTGCAATCAAAATTGAAACCGGTCGTTTGGTAACGTAAAATCAAAAACAAAAACTAGTGTCTTCCTTTGATGACAAATAAGACAAAGTCAAAGTTCCTTTTGAATGAAAATTGTGTTCTTAGGAGACACTAGGTTTTGTCGTGCACCGAAGCAGAGCTTATGAAAGCAGTTCGACCGGAGTTTGACTAACAATTTAATGAACGTAGCATCTTACTTGCCGCACCCGTGACCTGTCCCTCTAAACAAATAACCGTGCTCCATCTGTAGCATTAATTGTTGCAGACCAACAATGTATACGACTACAAAGAGCATTACCAGCAACATCCCCAGCAACAGGAGATGCAACAGTATGGCTACCCAATACCAAGTAACAGTTCAAGCCAACTAACATTGCCACTAACACGTAACCTGTACCATTCGTCGGTGGTGAGTCCCTTGCAAACGTCGTTCGTGCAGGCGGCGAACAACCACCAGCTGCGAGCGAACATGATCGCCCACGCGGACACCGACGGTCCGACGCTGCTCTCGCTGGTGCAGGATTGCGTCGAGGACAACTCGACCTACGAGCGGTCCGGTCGGAACCGTCCAGGTGGCGCCAGGCGCACCGAGCGCCGCAAACACAGAAAACACGACCGGAAGCACCAGAAGCAGCGTCGGCGCCAGCCCAGCGAGCCCCTCCACTGCGACCTGGTGGACCAAGAGCTCGGCATCCCCGAGAGCTTCAAGATCTCATACCCCCACTATTACGAGGACGCGATCTCCGAGTGCCCTCAGGAGTACCACCAGGTGGCGCCGCACCGACAGGGCCGGTACATAGACGGTGCCCGAGACCCGGAACAGTATTCTGACCATTCGCTCTCTAACTCTAGGAGTAAGTCCAAAACAAACAACTCCAGCAGGGACGGCAAGGCGCCGTCCATAGCGCAGTACGCCGAACTTCACTTTCGGGACGTTGGTCAGGAGATTGATGTCTGAAGGTAGGTACTTATTTTGTCAGTTTTTTTTTTTTTCGTCGCACAATTTGATTGTGAAAATTTATATATATTACGTGTATGAAAACGTGCCCAGAAAAGATGTTGTTTATCTTGTAAAATTTGAAATTATTCGTCAAAAAAAAAAAAAAAAAAAATTTAGAAAACCATTTGTTTGATTATTAATGGAAGCCACAAATATATTGCCCATAGTCGGTCTTATATTGGCAATATTATAGTTTGTTCATAAAAAATACTTGAATACATATGGTCGATGGTATTTTCCATATATAAATTATTTTCAAATTAGAAAATATATGATTCTTCATAAATGCAAGCAGGTATAAAATTATGTTAAAAACGCATATATGAAATCATTAGAAATCAAAATAGAGAATTATATATGAAATTTCATACAGAGCCATATATGAATTCATACTTGGTTCTTATATATATTCTTATATCATTTCATAAAAAAAGCAATGTACACAATAATATATGGAATGATATGAAATAATTTACTCAATAAGAAAACACAAATCAATATAAATTCGAACCCAGATCTATAAAAAACCATATATACTTGAATATACATTTTAATATACATAACAAAGTATGGTCAGTATAAAATTTTTGATACATTAACGATTTAAGTATCGTTCCATTTATATTTCTATTCTGGGTATATGTTCACATATATAACTATACACGTTTCATATATACATTTTTACATGAAAATTGTCATTCTCTTTTACTCGCTTAAAAGGGTACACAAGTGGAACAAAAATGATCAAGTGACATGCTTTGGACTGTAGCTTTTTTTGGCAATGAGTGGTTTTAATTTTGACAAAGAGTTGGGATTGGTGTTCTGGTTGATGGTTTTTGATTTGGCTTTCTATTTTTCTTTTCTTTTTTTTTTTTTTTTTTTGTTCTGTTCTGACACTAACCCAGATTGAATATTCATAAACGGTATAACTAATTTGACGGAGGAAGAAGTGACCAACTTTTTGAATTACAGAGGTCTCAGAGAAAGGCAAACAGATTCCGACCAACTTTTTCGATTCGCGAAAACTAGGTTTGCTCAAGTCAACATCCACTTTTTGAACGTCCCCAAAGTCCAAGAAACACGTTTTCGAGATAAGTTGATGACGATCAGTGAAATGAAATCGACAAACAGAAAGGAGGGCAATTATGCCATTGCTGTAAATTCAACCCGCCTCCGGGACATAAATCTCCATCTCTTCGTCCCCTGCTTTTCTTTCGCCTAATTAGCCCCTGCCACCCGGAGCAATTATTCTGATATTCAAGCGACGGATATTATTAATTTACGCGAGTTTCGTCGTCGCGCTCTCCGTGTGTTTATTTTCGTCAGGGTCCCTTTTTCTTTTGTCTGACTTTGACTCGAATCGTCGAACGTTGCTTTTTTTTCTACCCGAATGTTCACTTGAATGTGCACAGATAAAGCAGTTTCCCATTTTGTTTGTTCATTTGTTTCTCGCAAATTCAATAACCAAACACTCTCGGTCTGTTATCCTTTTTTTTTGTTGCAAAGCAACATAACCGTTTATCGTTCACTTTTAGAAAACAAAATTTCAAATTGAAAGTCTTTCAAAGCTGCACAATTGAACTTTCCATCAAACTGAACGGTTTGACAATTTCCCGGTCGCGATTTAATTTTTTATATCTGAATAAAGTAACGTGGGGATAAATAAAAAAATAAAATGTAATTCCGGTCGAATAAAAGCGTTAGTTGTTTCCACGCGGGCAAACTTTACTGCCCCTCGTATAGCGGGGAAAATAGTGCCACGACATCAGTCGTATAAATATTAACGCGGGCTCCTTTACAAAGGCGCGAAGTCGGATGTTTATTGTCTCCGCAACGTACACAAATTAATATGCAATATATATGGCGCATAAAAACGCGAATTGTTCCCAAGCGCAAGATAATAAGTGAAGTGAAACGCCAGTATGTTTTATACACTTTTATCATTCTCTTTTCAGCTTTTTTTCCCCCCTCTCTTTCTTTTTGTCAAACACTCCTTTTTTCTTATCCTTATTCATCAAGAAATAATCAGCAATGTTTTTGTATCATCGATCCAAACGTTATTCCTAAAGTGGACAAAAAGAAGTTCTAATATCCTTCATTTGTTTCTTTCTTTCGGTAGCCTTTCAAACCCGAATTTTCGGACCTGGACTATGCTGACGTAGATTACCGTTCATATGGACCGATCAATTATAAGGCTGCCAGCATTGCTCTTCTTCAACAGCGGAAACAGCAGGACCAGCAGAAGCAGATCCAAGAGCAGCGAAGGCCCCAGATGTACGGTGACGTCGACGACAATGAGGAGTTACTCTAATCTCGCGAGATTCTTTGATCGATGTTGCAGCTGATTGGCGCACTCATCTAGTATACGAACGGATAATATTGTTTATATTTTTATAAAAAAGAACAAACAAACGAAAAAAGCGAATCGCAAAAGTGTAAATGTAAAAGCCAAGTCCAACTTCGTTCCAACGTATTATTTCAAAGAAACAACAACAATATTCGAACGAGCTTAATTTGTATTTTATATTTATAAAAAAAGAAGCATTTCTGCGATAAAGATCGCTGCGAATCAGTCAAAGACGATTGGAGGAGTGACTTCTGCCAGGCAGTTGATTCAAGATTGGCGCTATATGGCCTCTTATAAATAATATATAAATATATATATATGTACATGGTATACATATAAATACGAGATAATTTTTTACGAATGTCAGATGCGTTCTGGGATCAAGTTTGTTAGGCACATGCTCATGTTTCCAAACACACACAAGAGGTGAAAGAACAAACAAAAAAGTGAAACAAAAAAAAAGCGAAAATAAGCGAACCACACAGCTCGCATGAAAATACATAATTGTTCGGAGCGGCCGACGCGTCTTTTGCCCTGTGAATACCGCGTGCGTTTCCTAATCTTTTTCAATATAATTGAAGCGAAGAGGGTACCGGGGGAAAAAAATCTAGACGTATGATGAATGCTCGCACGGGCTGCGTTGCGTCTTGTTTAATTTCCGAGCGATGTTCCGAGCCCCTGATTAATTAACCATTATATTCTGTGCTCGCTCTCAATTTTTGTTTCCTTTTATTTTCCCTCCCCAAACTTGCTGCCATTCATTTCTGATCTTACGAAACTCTGAGGCTCATTAAAATATCAATTACACGTATTAAATGAAACAACAATGGTTCTCGAACAGCGCGCCTTACATATATTTACCTATCGGGGTTGCCAACTTTTGTAACTGTAAAAAAAGTAGGCTGGAAAAAAAAGTAAGATAAATGTACTTGTTACTGCCAGGAACAATTTCTCATTATGAAATTTTTCAAATAAATTCAGTACAATAATGTATTTAGAAGTTTAATAAATTCATATGTACAAATTTATATATAGGTCCATTCATAAATGACATATGGGTACATATACCTAATAAATGGCAAAGATGGATTTTTTATATCGATCGACATTAATATATTTTGATGACTGCATAAATGGGACAATGTGACATACATGCCTCATTTATGTAGTCATATATGCTTTATTAATGACATATATGGGTTTTTTGTCATCGATCGATATCCACGTATTTTGATGGCTCCATAAGTGGGAAATTTATGTCACATATGATCATTTATGTAGTCATATATGGCCCTGTTCAGATATGTGTCATTTATGAACCAGTGCATATATAAATTTCCACTAGGATAATTCGTATATTCATTTCACTAAATGTCAGTAACGAGTTCATCTAACTTAGATAAAAACTTACGGTTATTGTTTAGAAAATTTATCCAAGTTGAATTTCTCAGCAGGAGAAAAAAAATTTTAAAAAATGTTGGCAGTTCTGAGAAATAGAGGGCGTCTGCGTCGATCGTCTGTTACTTTTGAATACGAGATTGACGTTTATTGTAACTGTACATTGAAAATGTGTGTCGTCGCGTTAGTTTGCGATTGTAAATAAATTAATGTTGCTTTATAGTTTGTTCGCTGATTCGGAATGTCGCTCTGTCCACTGTTGCTCGGTGAATTGAATAGTCGTGATGTTACATTGCGCACTTTGTATACATGTAACTATACTGTGCAACATTAACTTGTACAGAAAACTATATAATACACACAGTATATAGCGATTGTAATTAATGAGGTATCGAAACAAATGTAAACAATTTACAACTGGAAAATACCTTGTGGGATAAATGTTGAATGGAAAATCATTAACATTAAATTAACTGCCGATTTTTCAAACAAAAAAAACCTAGACAAGCAACAGTCCTTGAATGTACGGTTTAAACATTATCTTTTGAACTTAAACAGGGGCGGATT
This sequence comes from Trissolcus basalis, assembly GCA_025266255.1. Taxonomy (NCBI): domain Eukaryota; kingdom Metazoa; phylum Arthropoda; class Insecta; order Hymenoptera; family Scelionidae; genus Trissolcus; species Trissolcus basalis. The sequence continues at coordinate 5,217 of JAAMPD010001501.1, read as the reverse complement.
TATCCGTACGTGTTAGATTATTTATGTTACGTTGGTACTTCTAAAGTTTATCTCAGCTTTTAAGTACTTAATTTATGTATAGAAATACCTGTTTCATCAATAATTTCTAGGGACACATTTTTTTCTGTCTTACCTAAGTATCATTCTTGTCCCTGGCAGGAATTAAGAAAAAAAGAATAAGCCAAAGAAATGTGAAAATATAAGAGAGCCGAATATCTGTTGTTTATTCATATCGGTTTTGTTGTATTTTCATACTCAAAATTGTTTGGTGATATTTCTTCCGGGGATGTATTCATTGATTGCTTTTGCGCTTACGATTGTTGAATGAAATTCACCCCTGCTTAAAAAAATGTGAGCCTTGTCTACCTTCCTGCCACGTTGAAAACATGCAGTTTTTGTAACAGTAACAAATATAGAGGTACGTATGAAGAGAAGCAAACAAAGTCCGAGAAGCCATGCAACAAAACTCGTGTCAGAATTATCCGTAACTTTCTATGTTTTATAAATCTCATTGATTATTTGTATGTCATTGAACAATAAATTTTTTGTTGAAGTAAAACTTGGGTGCGAATCGTTTTATTATTTTCGAGTGGCTTGAACGATATCAAACCCGTATGTCGAGCGCAACTCGTTTAATTGATTGATTTTTTTTTATGAATCACAAAGTAATCATTTCATCGTGCACGCAAGATGTTTATGACGTTTGAATTGGTACGCGAAATTGGATCTGTTTTTCGAGATTTTTACTCGCGACACGATGCTCCTTGTAACTTATACACTCTTTTTTAGCGTGAATATAAATTTCGATGCACCCGATAAGATTTCTCTTTGAATACGTTTCCGGGTGCTCATCTCATGAAAATTGCAAAAGCGACACTCGTAAATAAAAAGTGTCCCTCATGCGATTTCCATTTATTTTCTTTTATACCTTTCGTTCCATAAAGTCTCGCTCGACACGTTCGACATCGTATCCGGGCTCGCAAAATGTGCCTTTTCAAATTATTTCTTTTAATTTAGCTGGTTCATTTAAAAAGTTTATTCTCACGTTTTATCGCCGTATAAACTCCCAGTCATTCAAAATTTGTCCAGAGCTCCAGTCGAACAAATTTCGTCCCAAGGAAATGGATGAAATTTAGTGGCGCTGGTAAGGTAGGTACTCAGTCGGTATAAGAAAGTTGTACACACCTTAAGGATTTTTATTTTCATGATTTTATTACAATTTTCTATTGGATATAAATTTTCTTGGTAAAAATAGAATGTAATATTATATAAATGATATTGTTATATTATAGAATAATATTAAATATTATTCTATATATATCCTCATAGCTTCGACACATACAAAATTGTTTAATTGTAAATATTTTTCAATATAAATAATTTTGAAACATGTATAGTCCATATATAATCTGTACATAAATCAGAACTAAGAAGTTCCATGACAAAAAGGAAATCAGATTTAATTAAATTACACTCCTAATTGTTCTTTCCATTTGTAAAGCACTGACCATTAATATAAGTGCCCATCACACTTGCACCTAATTCGGTTCTAGAAGGGTGAACTATGCATATCAAATGAAATGCCACCCACAGTCGGTGACTAACTTACATATAATTATGATAACACAGTCAACAGTGATGATTGTAATAAAAAGAAATATCAAACCCATTTAACTTCTGAATTCACAATTTCAATTCGATTCACATCAATTTAAATGAAAATTTATTTGATTTTCAACATTGAATTTGAAATACAGTTTGATACACGTAGAAAACGATAGAACTTTCTTATTTATTGCAAACAAACAAAAAACATGAAATACTTCAAATGTTGGTACACACGTTCACATGCTGATATACAAAGTTGTTTATATTGTAAAATATTTTTCACATCATGCTTCATTATTCAATTTTACATTTTTAATTATTTTTTTTTACAGTTTTTAATTGTTTAATTTGAGGGTAATTTTTCTTCATTTACTTATATATGTTCGAATCAACTATGTTTCTTTTGAGATAAATTTCAGGGCTGAAGGAAGCAATTAAATTCAAAGTGGATTTTCAGATTAGAAATAGGTCCATTGTCTTTGCTCCCTGAACCAGGCACGGACACATGTTTGCCTAATTTATGATCGCTCTTGGTACGCATCGAGTGGAACGAGTGGCAAGTTGCAAAAGGAAAGCAATTAAACAGCGACGCAAACGCCAACCAAAATACTCAGTCCCTTCATTTCGTTATGGAACTTGTTTGCCCATGCCAGATCGCTCGAACTTCGCCTCAGCTCGGGCCGGCAATTATCGACAGAATGATTGAGTTTATTTTCCTGCACGACGCTTTCCCGCCGATTGCACGACCGTTCCTTTTTTATCTCATTCCTGACAGTCTCGATTGTTTCTTAATTGTTCGCAAGGAGAAACACGCTCTCAAGATTGCGCAAGGGGGTGGACCTTTGCATCGCGAAAAATGGCACTGTTCTTGGAACAGTTCCAAATTAGGCCATTAAATTGATGTGCAATTACATGCGCATCAGATCCATCAAAACGTTCAATTACCGTCCGTGTCTTATTTCATCCTTTATGATTAATATTCTCTAATTGGATACAAAAAAAAAAAAAAACAACAAACAAACAAAAGAAAACAAAAGAAAACATCGTCTCCTCATACTTTTTCATTTGTATTAATTTTTTTCACCTGACTGAATATTGTAAAATAAACTCGCTTTTGTCCATTCATCATTTTATTTATTCGTTATAATTTAAACTGTGACATTACTCAAAGAAAATAAACACGACTTATTGTAAAAATATTTTATGTAACGAATGTAACAAACGTTTTACCATCCCCGTTTTTTTTCTTTTCTCTGCAGCTAAAATATGAAACATATTATTCTGATGTGTCGGACAGAATGTAAAAACACAAGAGCCCGAATGCATAAATAAATTCGCTAAAGAAGTGCCGACAGGAATAATAGACGAGAAATATAATTCGTAATGAAAAATTTAAAAAGGAAAGAAGAATAATAGTGGAGAAGGGGGGGGGGGGCGATAAATGTGGTGCTAAGCAGTTGGAAAAGAAGCGAAGTTTCTGGCGCTGCGTACGCCATGCAAATCGAATCCGCATAAATCTCGTTTGGCGCTGCGGCCGCACAACTTCGGCGAAATAGTTGGAGTTGAACCGCGGCGTCTGGAGAATGCCGACGATTTTATAATTGACGCAAAGTCACGAGAAATGACGCCGTCGCGGCCAAGTCAAATTCGAGAGTCACTTGGTCGACGGTCCACTTGCCGCAATAAATATTAATGTGCGCAGGACACGTGTACGTGCCGATGAATATTCAGCCACGGCGCGCTCTACAAGAAGCCAATTTCCTTTTCCGCCCTGGACCTCTATCTACTGTACTCTTACTGAATTTCAGCTACTTCTAACAACTCGTCCGATGTTCCACATTTTCTTTCCTCTTCTCGTTTACTTTTCTACAACTTTCCAACCCTTTACTTTGTATATATAACTTTTGCAAATCATTTTTTTTCTTTTTTTTGGAGTCGTCAAATTTAATTGCAAACAAAAGTTTGTGAAGTCTAACAATTTTTTCATTTTTGTATGTTGATTTTATATGATATAGGGTAGGACGGAGAATATGGTATTTTTTTAAACAAATTTTGGTAGATTTCAACATTTTTTATTTCACATTTTGATGAAAACTGATTTTTTTCTCATTTTTTATGATTTATCTTGTTTGTTTTTTACCTTGTATATTACCTTGTTCGGATTGTATGGTTTTTCGAGAATAAACTCGAGAAACTTTGGCAACATTTTGAACAATTTTTTCATATTCTGGTCATTTTAAGTTAAATATAATAATTTTTTACATTGTCATGAAATTTAAAGCTTTTCGAATATTTTTTATTTTTCTATTCATTTTTCACAATTCAGCTAGATTTTCGTTAGTTTTTCATAAACAAGATATGGGTATGTTTTATTTATATAATAATTTTTTCAATTAATTTCGTTATTTAAAAAATTGCATTCTGATTGCTTCTAATCTGAAAGGGTAATTGATTGGTGTTACTTACGTTTGTTTACAAAATGCTGATAAAAAAATGTGATGATACGTACTCGGGTAAATAATATTGTGTTGTGAACAGCAAAGTCATTCGCAGATGGTGTAAACTGGAAACGTATTTAATATTACCGGGTAATGAAGTAACGTGCATGTGAATTATATTTCCAACACTCATAGTTTGATGCAATTAATTAACGATATCCACTCGACAAGACGGCAGGTACTCAACTTTGTTCTAGACTTTTTGCATCGCATTTCATTGCGGAATAATTGCAAACGCATACAATTCGTTGTACGCATGCACTTGCGTGCGTTCCCGCGATCTGGATTATTGTAATTGCACAAAAACGTGGCAAAAGCGATTCCCGGGTGAAAATAAACATCCAGTTCAGTTACACATGAAATTGTCAACGCGCACCGTAGGGCTATGATTTTTGTAAAATTTCAGAAATCACACTTCAAAATATTACGGGGACTTAATTAATTGAAATTTCTGTAATTGGTATATATGTACAACGGGTTTTCAATTTCCGTCATTTCTAAATGAAACATCAGTCACTTTTATTTTCATTTGCAAAAATTGTTTTACCTCGTCGCGGAAATCGATTGCAAAACCGAACCGGTATGGATGGTTTTAAATCAAAAGTATTTTCATTTGGCAGCAAAAGGATCGTTTTATTCTCAGCATTTGAATAAGATTTTTTTTCTGAAAATTGGCTGGCCATTATATTGAATACAGCGACGTCGATATTACAAAGTAGAAGAGGTTTAAAATTGTTGGCAAGAAATCTCATCTGCAACTCAATTTATGTTCTTCGCAACAGTCTGCTTGATATGACACATCTCAAATTGATTTTCTTATAAACTTCTGGATTGTGCGCCGTTGGAAACCTTTTAGTTTCATTTTTTTTCCATTTTCGTTGAAATTTAACCGCGGCGTCGAACCGAATCAGCATTTGAAAAATGAATAACATCAAATGGTTACAAAATATCGTTTTCAAACATCAAAAAATATCGTTATAGTAGAGATTCTATATTTCGTTCAAGTTAAAATCCTGTTTCATTAGAAAATTTTGAAAAAAAAACCGAATTAAAATCAAATGAAATATTCCTAGTAAAAAGGATCATATATTGTCCATACATAAAACATATA